>BGNK01002419.1:37886-64981 GCA_003297005.1 Symbiodinium sp. clade A Y106
GGTGGCTGGAGGGGTGGTGGTCGGAGGGGTGGTGGCTGAAGGGGTGGTGGTCGGGCTGGTGGTGGGACATTGCGATCTTCTGCGCTTTGTATTCGGGCCATTGGTCGATACCGATACGTATGTGGTGTTTAGCGGATGCATCGCCACCCCCAACCACACCAGCCACACCGCCACCACTCCAGCCACCACCTTCCAGCCACCCTCCCCAGCTCCAGCCTCCAGCCACCCTCAGCCACCACCCTCCACCTCACCTGCTTCCCGCCCCGCGGTGGCTGGGGGGGTGTTGGTTGGTTGGCGGGTGGCTGGTGTGGCTGACAGTGATGTGGGTGGTGTGGCTGGTGGTGGGATGTTGCGATGTTCTGCGGTGCGAACCGGCTCGATCGGTTTGGTACATCAGCGATACAAACGGTTCGGCTAGCGGCTAGCGATGCACTGCGGTATGCGACAAAAGTATTGCTGAAACAGCCATGATAACAGCCACTCGCGTTTGAGTCTGAGAATTAGAAGCCTAAACAATCAGGAAGAAAAACACAAGGAACCCTATTCTAGTCAGTCAGGCCCCTATGGGGCTTTAGGGTTTCCAGTTCTGTAGTGCTCCGAAGTAGCATTGAGTTGTTAGGGTTTAGAGTCCCGGGATCAGCCGAACGGTTGAGTTTGAATCCAAAGTTCACTCCAAGCTGGGACTCCCCCAAATTGAACACACCCAAAGGGTCTATAGCGCATACTGCCGCGGCCCAAATACCTACTAAGTATATACTATATTGGTACTTGGATCCTTTGGAACACAACAGGTCGGAACAAGCAGAAATAGTATACCCTTCAAGTTCCGATCTAATCATTAGACTAAGGCCGCCACAACACTTGCAGGAGCACTACCATCATACTGAAGATGTTCATATCCATGCAGGCCAAACCCCCACAAAATCAAAAGAACACTGAAACCCGAAATCCCGCCAACGAGGACTGCTTCAGGATGCTCTGAGTGGGCACTCCCTGGCGGCGATGATCATTTGCATCTCTCCGCTCATGTCCTCCCTTGAGGATCTGAGTTGGCTTTGAGAAAACAGCTAGTAAGGAAAGTGAGGTAATCATAGGTATGTGTAGCTGCGTGTATACCTATGCCTATATTGCACACACACACATATATGTATATATATATATGTATATTCATGGATATTTACACCTTATGATTTCGGTATTTGGAGCTTTGCTTAGGGCTCAGGATTAAGGAGCCTTGGAGCCCTTCATTTCTTCGGCAGGACTCTGTAGCCCTCCTGCGTCGGATTCGCCTCCAAAGGTTTCGGATTTAGTGCTAGGTTCCTGAGTAGTGCCCTTTTGCCCTTTTTAGTTTTGGGTCCCCTTATTAAAACTAAAGAGTAGGAAAAAGGGTACCCTTACTATAAAGGGGCTACCCAGGAACCTAGAGTGTGAAGAGGTTCCGCGCTGCAGGTGTACAATACAGCACATAGAACACAAGAGGTCAATGTTTGAACCCCGAATTCTTGAATCCGGCCCTTAACCCACAAATACCTACCCTTTTGGTAGGATCTTATAATAATTTTCCATATTAGGGCCTTTAATACGGACCTACAGAAAACAGCTTGTGTTAAGGTCGCCGCCCAGCCCGAAGCCTTAAAAGAACCCGACACTCCAAGACTATTAGCATCTGTCATAATATCATAATATTATATATATATACATATATATACACATATTCATATATATATATATATACATGCATATTGTATTCGGTGCAAATCAAACGTAGTACAAATACCACAACATCGTGCAGAGTACCAAAAAGTAATATATTGTAGCCGAAACCAATAGAACATAAATACAAGTAAGACTAGTTGACTAGTTGAATATGCATGAGTGGCCATTAGAACGGCTCTGACTGCCTTTCAAGGATTCATACCTAAACCTTGTTTGCAATTCCTCAACCTTAAACCATATAACTGTCCGTCTTGCTGCGCAGCCACCGCGCTCGAGCGGTGCTGTGGCACAGGGCGGGGAGTTCTGCCCCGGTTAAGGTGAACGGCTGAGGCCCTCTCCTTCTCTCCGCCGTTTGATACCATGTCTCTGCCGAGCAGGTCCTACCAGGCCGAGGTTACCCGATGCTTCTGTTCGCCCTGAGCCTGCTGTCAACGCTCGTGCTTGACCTTCGTAGCGTACTCATTGCGGATTGGGAGGCCCCTGAGGTGCCTCTCCTGCCCCTGCCTGGATGTGCCTACGTCCGCCTGTATCGTGTTTCGCGCTGCCTTCTTTAGCAGGGGTAGCTGCTCGTTTGCGCGCTGGTGGCATATCTAACCACCTTTGTTCCGAGTAGAGGTGGTGCCCACGAGCTCTACTTTCATGGTTGTCAATATTATGACCCCTTTTTGGGTCCCTATTATAATACGGCACCTATTATTTAGGGTACCAAAAAAGGGGATTTTAGTCTTGACAACTACCTATATGAATCCAAGCGAGTGTCCCCTATGAAATTAAGCCCTGAGATTTTTTACCATCAAGCCCGAAAGAGTGAAGCCCATCATCAGACTTGATGCCTCAAATGCTTCAGCCGTAAAGCCCTAAGCTGGGAGCCCAATATTATGCCGTCAAAACTTAAACCCCCTAAACTTCCAGCACATCAAGCATCCTCGCTCACTTTCTAGACGGTAAGATTTTCAGCATACGAACCCTTAGATGAAGTCTCCCTAAGTTTAAGATCCACCCTGCCCCCTCTCAAGTCATTGGCGGTAAAAACTCGCGCAGGAAACTTTGAGCTCCCTGAAGTTTGTGGACCGGGCGAAGCAGGCTTCCTTTTGCGGGTTTAAGGCGTTGGGTGCAGGTTCCTTTTTGGGGTTAGGGTTATAGGGTCTAGGGTTTAGTTAGTCGGGTTTATGCGGTGTTGGGTTGAAGTTCTTTTTTGGGGTGAAAGGTTTCCGGGTGTAAGGTTTCTGGGTGTAGGGTTCGAAAGATGCGAAGCAGTCTCCCTTCAGAGTCCCGGAAGCATCACTCCGTTGTGAAAATTCAATGCCAACACGCTAGCCTCAGTCCTTCAGCCCCTATAGCTCGCACCCTAAACCCTTACAGGGCTAATACTGGAAACCTCGCTCTTACGAGACATCTGTTCCCCTCAAGGCCTCTTGTGCTTGTAGAGCTCTTTGAATTCCAATTTAGGCTTCGGGGCGCAGGGTTTTGGGTCGGGAGTTCGTGTGAGGTCTAGACTCGTACATATACCCAGACCCCCGGGAGGATCCAACAGTAGATCTCTCAGGGGGGTTCCTACAAAGTACCCTTTAGTAGCTAGGGTCCCAAATTAGGGGATCTACTTTTTAGATCCTCCCGGGGGTCTGGGTAGGGTTCAGGGTAGCAGGCTTGGGATCTAGGTTCAGGCTTTCGGGTTTTAGATCTACTGTTGGGGAGTCAAGGATTTATGACTAAACCGATCTCGCAATGTGCTATAACCCAATATACATACATATATATATATATATATATATTGCAGTGTAAGCCAAATAGTATGGTATCCTATAATTTCATGGGATTTCATATAGTACACTATAAAGATATATGATATAGCACATGTGTCATCCCTCAACCCAAAACCCTTATCCTTCTAGGCTGCGTGATTTATATCCTTATAGTTAGAATGCTTGGTTACAACATACTCCAACAATCTTTTTCAATTAGTGAGGCTTGTGTAGTACAAGGTTGAAAGCGTGAAGGGTTTACGGTTTTAGCTTTCACCCTTCAGCTAGGCACAAAAAATTGCGACTTCGTGCGTGTAGAATCCTAAGCCCTTCTGAAAGGCCCTTCTGATTTGGGGTTTCCGGCTGCTTGGGTTTGTCATCCCGGAACTCCATAAGCCCGTCAACCCAAATCCTTAACCCCAAGCTCTAAACGCTCAAATCGCCCCGCCTGAAGCACCAGTTTGTAGACGCCCAAGCCCGGCTCAGGAACCTTCTCCCGAGGAACCCAACAACNCCCAAACCCCCCCCCCCCCCCCCCCCTCACCCAGTGCCGTGCCCTGGCAAGCCTGATTCAGGTCTCCTGTCTACCTGAGGATCCTTCCATTCAGGATCACATGAGGGCATTTGAAATCCTTCCGCTGTTGCAGGCATTGTTGCCGAAGTATGACGGCCGTCATGTTACTGTTAAGAAACTCATAGAACCCTTACTGGAACCCTCATCAGTAAGTAGAAGCCTGATGGGACTTTAAAAAACCCTTGAATGCAGAAGCCTGACAACTACTGACAGTATTCCGTAGGGTTTCCTCATTGTACATACAGTAGAGTGGACCCCAAAACCCTGTTCTAAGCATTCAGGCCCCTTGCGTGAGGCCCTTATGTTGCAGTGACTTTGGCAGGCAGTCTGGGGTTTGTGGATCAAACCATTTAAGCCCCCCTAAACTAAACCCTGAACCTTAAACACCCTAAACCTCCTAAACCGTGTGGGCTTTTTGGCAGGCAGTGTTGGATCATCTTCCTGGCTCGGCGTCGCCCTCGCCAGCGGCCGCGAGCACGGCTTCGAGCCTAGCAATGGCCCGGCGGGTGGAGGATGGGCTTTAAAGAGCTTTAAAGGGCTCTGCAAGCTTTTTGTTGGTGGTGTCAAGGGCATAGTAGGGGACCCTAATATAATGCCCTACATAATATAGTCTTTATTTTAAGGATCCCAAAATAAGATACCCCTACTTTTCGGAAACTCCCATACAGGGTTTTGTTCGGCTTCCTACGGTTGATGATATAATTCCTGCATTACCCAGAATAAGGAATCCACCGTAATTCCTATAGTCTAAGGTCATCAAGGCAATGCAGGATTGATATCATCAACTGTAGGGCTTTAGAGGACTGTGTGGGTGGCCATTGGTCTTCTTTCCTGAGTGAGGGTTAGATTAAGAAACCCTGGGCCTATAACCCCAAAATAGTAGGATTCATATAAGGAACCCTAATAAAGGCGCAAGGTTTCTTAATCAGGTTCCTACATTATCTGGCGGTTTAGCAGTTGCGCCTGCAATTACGAAAGGGTTCCTTGAAGGGGTTCTAGTAGGGTTTCTACACAGGCCTAGGACAGGGGCATGAATATTTGGAACAGGATTGGGGGGTATAGTATTCCCTCAGGAAGTTTGCGGTTAATGTTGGAAATTCTTCCGACCCTTACGCAGCTTCGCAGGGATCCTTACAGGAAACCTTACCCTAAACCCCTACACCCTAAATCTGTTACCCTAGGCTTGAAGTCCCCTGCCTGACTTGGCACCCAAAGGAGCTGCAGTTGAGAGTGCAGGAGCTGTCGGCTGAGCTGCAGAAGGACTGAGTTTTAAGGTTTAGGGTGTAGGGTTGAGGCTTTTGGGGTATAGACACTGTAGTCCCCAAATCCCCTGAGGCTATAACAGGTCTAAGGACAAAGTTTAGGGTTTAGGATGAGGATGATAAACACCCTAGTCCCAAAATCCTCCATGCGATAAGCGGCCTGATCAAGTTTCTTACCAAGACCACAGAGGAGCGATCTGAACGACAACGGCTGGAGCAGCTTCTGCAGCTCTCAAAGATCTGGTGGTTCACAAAGGTGAGGGTGTTTATAACGGATTGTAGAAGTGATTTATAGCTGTCTATGAAATTTTTAACATTTGGAAGGCTTTCATGTGAGGCCTTCATCGGGCTGTAAAGTGTTGTATGGGGTTGTTCAGTTTTCTGTTCACAGGCTTTGGGGTTCTAGGACTGGGATGTTCAGGGTGTTGCGGGTTCAGTGTTTGAAGTATTAGCGCTGCAGGATGCAGGGATTATAAGACTGTCTTACGCTTCGAGCCAACAGACATGTCATCTCCACATACAGGCTTCAACTCGCGGAGTGTAGCAGCCCTCACCACTAAGGACGCTGGAGTTGAATATTCAGGGTTCTTGTTCAGGGATTTAATTTACGTTACCATAATAAAAAGGCCATAATATGCACTATAGATCCCTATTGGAGGTAGTTTAAATTCAGTTCCGTAAGAAGAACCCAGACTAAGGACGCGGGAGTTGAAGATGTCTTCCTGGAAGTCCAAAGAGCCCAAGCGGGGCGGAAGCCTCTCTTTGCCGATCTCCGCCCGGAAGCGCAGCTCGAGCTCAAAGCTGAATCTTGTTCATAGTTGAGGAACATTTTACATGTTTATGGATCCTTACATGCCCAATAAAGAATAGAAATTCACTTAAGTTGTTAAGACTTAAATACCAATGAGGAATAAAAATAAAAATATTCAATCTTTAATACTTTCCCGACCATGAACTAGGGTTGACGGTAGGAAGTGGGACATCGTGAAGCACCTCTCGGAGCATCCGGGCCTCGCCGACCTCACAGCTCCTGAGCAAATCGAGCAACCAAAGCGGTGTTCAAAATCTCAAGGCCCAGTTACGCCTAGCAAGCTAGGACGCCCAAACCATGAACCCTACTTGGTAGCTGAGTGGATACACTTTACACTTTGAGGGATAATATTGCCCACTATATTACTGCAAGTGTAAATTTTTGGGGGCTTATGAACTCAGCAACTAAGCCTAAACCCAACCCCAAATCCAAGGCCCGAAAATAACTTAACCCACTGAGGCCCTGAATTTGGGTGAGGAAGCCTGGTTGGCACAGGCCTTCGGGGGCGACGCCCAGTCCACGCAGTCCACTTCGAGCTCGTGACTGGGTCGCGCTTAAACAAACGCTGGTCCTCTCTGGTGCAGTTTTGGACTGGTATGCGGATGCGGATAGTAGATTTCGGTGTATGATGGCATATGTTTTTCTGCCATACTTTTGCATAGTATAGTCTTCAGACGGGTGGTAGATTTCGGTATATGCTGTACTGCTAAATTTCGGCGTAGTATATTCTTCAGACGGATCAAAAAGGAACACCCAGAGAACCCAATACCCCTTAATTAAGGAACATAACTTAAATAACAGGGGCCTTAATATTATGTTTTAAGGTATATTCCTTAATTAAGTAAGGGGTATGGGGATCCCTTAAGCCCAATAGATCCCTTATAGATCCCTTTAAGGAACCCTCAGGTCTATTCCTTGATTAAGGGGTATTGGGATCTCTGGGCAAGTCTTCAATTCCCAGCCCCCCGGGAGGATCCAAAAAGTAGATCCCTTAAGCGGGTTCCAGTAAAGTACCCTTAGTAGTCTAGGGTCCCAAATTAGGGGCTCTACTTTTTAGATCCTCCTGGGTGTCTGGGGAGGTGATTGGAAACAGTGTTCTTTTGTTCTTTACAGGTCCGAGGCTCAGGAAGTAGGGTTTAAAGCACGAGGAGTCGAAGGGTTCGAGGGTTTGGGTTTAGGGCTTTAAGCTTGAGGTGATAGGTTTTCAGGGCTTAGAGTGACAAGGGATCGCGAAACCACATGCAACTCTAAGAACCCAGATCTTACTTCTTTTCCTTTGGACTCCCTGCGCCCTAAACCCCAGATCCTCACTGCACCCTAAACTCCTAAACTCTGCACCCTAAACCCTCAACCCCACACCCTAAACCCGTAAGCTCCTTAAACCTTAAACCTTTAAACCCCAAACCCTGAAGGGCTAGTAGGATCCCTAATATGATTTAAGGTATATTCCTTAATTAAGGGGTATTGGGTTCTCTGACCCTGAACCCATGACCCCCTAAGCCCCTAAACCCCCTAACCCTGGACCCTTAACTCCTCTAAATCTCAGGAGCGACCCTAACCCAGACCCCCGGGAGGACCCAAAAAGTAGATTCCAGATCCCTTAAGGGGGTTCCTCTAAAGTACCCTTTAGTAGCTAGGGTCCCAAATTAGGGGATCTACTTAGTTTTAGATCCTTCCGGGGGTCTGGGAAATCCTAAACCCGGAAACCTTAATTAGTAGTCCCTGAACCCCTAACCCCCAAATCCCCAAAACCCTAAACCCCTAAATCCCCTAAAGCCCTAAACATCTCACCCTAAACCCTTAAAGGAACCGCAAACCCTAACTCCCTATAGATTCCCTTAAAGGAACCTTTATAGTACCCTTCAAAGGAACCCCTAAAACCCTAAATCCCCTAAACATCTCACCCTAAACCCTTCAAGGAACCCTAACCCTTAAACCCTAAACCCTGAACCCCTAAACCCTTAAAGGAACCCCTAAATCCCTTGAACCCTAAACCCTGAACCCTTGACATCACCGACTTGTACCACTTCTCGAAGTTGCACATGTTGGTCTTGAGCTACACCTTCACCTTGTCCGAGAAGTACCAGACGGACCAGTTGTTGATCCCGGGCACCACGCCGAGCAGGATCGTCACCACCTACCAGTTCATCATCACCGGGCTGTTGAGCCACAGGAGGAGCTTGAGCGACCTGCAGCACTACGCGAGATACGTCTTCCACTCCAGCACGTCGATCTTCGTGTCCATGCCGACCCTGGTGACCAAGTTGGTCGAGTTGGCCAGGCACAACCCGATCGACAGCGCGGTGGCCCTGATCCTCATGCTCTGGAGCACGAAGTTGTACGAGGCCAAGGACAACCTCATCCAGACGCAGTTCGTGAAGGAGAACAGCTTCGTGTACGCGACAAGTATTTGGAGGTGGAGTACTTGCTGGAGATCGCATGCGCGAGCCACACCTTGAGGAAGGACAAGGGGACGCTTCTCTCGAAGTCCAGGGGCATCCTCTTCAGGATGACTGAGAGCGAGAGGAGGTGGATGGACCTCAGGAACAGGATGGCGCAGGGCACCAACGGGGAGGACTACTACAAGGGGAAGATCCCGGACACCCCGGAGGCCATGAAGAGGTTCCTCCTCAGCCCCGACCAGAAGTTCCAGCGGTCCAGGTCCTTCTACCTGCCCACAAGGTCAAGCTCAGGGCGGCCGAGACGAACTTCAGGTTCTCGGAGCACTTGTTCTCCATGTTGTCCCGGAAGACCATGACCGCCGCCAGCAACAAGACCTCCCTCTACTCCAGCGGCTACAACCACTTCCAGAAGTTCCAGTTGAACAGCAAGTTCTTGAAGAGGGACGTCGCGACCAACATCGTCGACCTCCTGTTCTCCAAGGAGTTCTTCACGAGCACGAATGTGGTCGGTGGTCGAGGACACCGACGTGCTCCTCGCCTGGCCTCGCCTTGTTCTCGCTCTTCGCCAAGGACCAGGTCGGGGGCGATCGCGAGATCCTGACCCAGCAGATCACCCTCAGGCTCATCCTCAGCTTGATGGAGGACTTCTTCGCCAGCCTGGGCTCCATCTTCAAGGAGGACATGGTCAGCGTGAAGGACCGGCTCTCGCACCAGGTCGGGCTGGAGAAGGAGTTGCGCAGGACCGCGACCGCCCAGAGCTCCTTCAACCTGTTCGTCAGCTACAACACCGACACGTCGAAGTGCTCCCCCTCCTTCCTCGTTCATCTTCATGTTGTTGGCGATGGACTTGCCGACGCCAGTGGAGCAGTTGATGTTGGTGGTCTTGAAGTCGTTCAGCGCGAAGATCTGCGTCCTGCCCGTGTCCATGCAGCGCAAGGTGATGGAGGACTACTATTGAACACGGACGCCATCTGGGACTTCATCCGGGACAGCGTGACCGTGGACCCCGTCACGATGGCCTTCCTCTCCGGGGATGGGGCAGGGGATGTTGTTCTCCTTCACGAACCTCCTCGTGCTCGCCAAGTGCAACTTGGTCACCGACCTGATGACGCTGGTGATGTCGGACCTCACCATGACCAGGGTCATGAGGACCAGGACACTCCCGTCGATGATGGCGGCGTCGGACGACGTCACCATCCTGGCGATGTTGATCGGGAAGAGCTCCAGAGAGGTGATCATGTCGCTCAAGGTCTCGGTCTTGGTGAACTACGCCTTGAGCCGGCTCTGCAACCTCCACGTGAACATGTCGAAGAGCGGGTTGACGGCGATGGTGACCGAGTTCAACTCAGGAACCGCCGCCAGTTGACCATGCTCACGAAGTTCACGTGTGCCGTGTTCCAGATGATCGACATGTCCTCGCCCTTCGAGATGGTGAAGCAGGTGTACAGCAGCGTGGCGGAGCTCTTCAGGCGCGGCGCGAGCTTGCTGTGCTGCCACCACATGTTGTACATCATCCGCATCTGGGCGATCGACTTGCTCTGCTTGAGGGATGTGATGGAGGAGCTCACCCTGTTGCTCAACGTGGAGGAGGAGAAGCTGCCCATGGTCTTCGGGTTATCCCCGTCGACGACACCCTGGTCAACTTGATGTACGGCCCGGAGTCCACCATTGCTCCTGGGCAAGTCGGAGCAGTTGACCAACTTCATCAGGGGGTTGTACTCGAAGGTGCACAGCGCGGACGACCAGAACGACAGGACCTCGGCACGATGAAGAAGAAGAGGATGATGACCCAGGAGTTCATGAAGAAGCACGACCTCAGCCCCGACAAGTCCGTCATCTTGGAGGAGATGGGCATGTTCTGCCTCCCCTTGCACACCGACCCGATCCCGTTCGAGGCGAGGATGAACAAGTTGGACCAGGACAACTCCCAGCAGGTGAAGCAGTCCTACTTGATCCGCTCCCTGTCCTTCGCGAACAAGAAGGCCAAGGTCAAGGGCTACAACAGGGACGCGTTCAAGAAGTTGATGAGCAACGCCACCAGCGAGCCGATCGAGATCAACAAGCTGTCCTCGGAGCACAACTACATGGACTTCTTGTCGTTCACGAAGTGCATGATGCTCCTGGGGGAGACCGTGGCCAGCTACCCCTACGAGAACTACGACTACTTCGTGTGCGAGATGGCCGAGAAGACCAAGATGATGACGTTGAAGGCCAGGGCCTTGGTGAGGAGGATCCCGTACAAGTTGGCCAACGTCAACATCAACTACTTCGAGATGAGCAAGTACACCCAGACCAGCGAGGTCTTGAAGTTGGCCTTCTTGGGGGAGACGTTGGAGGCCTCCCCCTCCGCGTCCAACAGGCTGGAGATGTCCGTCAAGGCGTTGGAGAACATGGTCAACTCGGGGGAGCCCTTGTTCTTGGACCTGAGCAAGCAGGACAAGTTGAGCATCTACAAGCAGGTGACCTTCATCAGGAAGGTGGTCCAGGACATGGCGGGGAAGGTGTTCGACACGGTGTTGCTCAGCAACCCCGCCGGGAACATGGTGGAGAGGATGTTCAGCATCCACTGCCAGAGGTACAAGTACTGGACCGTGTTGAAGATGGAGGAGAACAAGAACGAGGCCATGGACAAGAACGTGATGAGCCTCTCGAGCCTCACCCAGGACAACAACGACTGCAGAAGCAGGAGATGTCAGGCCCATTGCTATGTCGTCTGCATTACAGAAACTGGTTGCCAAAATGGTCATGCAACGCACGTTCCCACACCTACGATCCCCAAGTGAATTCTCGTGCTGTGGGAAGAACAGGCAGGCAGCAGGCTTGATGGGATGCTTCAGCCGACTCCGTGACATTTGCAAGGAGTGGCGGTTGCCGCTTCTTACTGCCAAACTCGACATCAAAGGTGCCTTCGACTCCCTCAACAGGGCCTCGGTTGCTGAATACCTCACCAAGAAACTAGCGTGGTGTGGACGAGAGCGGGAAATGAGGTTTCTAGTGCTGCAGCTGATGCCCAATGTTCTGGAAGGTCAAGTACCAGGTGGACTTGGGGTTAGGGTTGAATGCACCACAGGCATCCGTCAACTATTTGCGTTGGTACTAGAGGCGACCCTTGCCCAGATGGAAGAAGACCCGCGATGGAAGGAGTCGGGGTTGCCCTTATCTGACCTTGAAGTTGATCTGCTGATGTATCAGGATGACCTATTCCTATGGGAGACAACTGCTCACACTCTGACTCTGGAGCTTCAGATTCGCTTGATTGGGGGATTTCCTCAGAAACTTGGACTTCAACTTGCGGCGAAGAAGACTGCAGTGTGCACACCTGAGTACACTGGGTTAAGGGTTTTTGACGTGGAGGGTGAACGAGCGAGAGTCCAACCATCTGATGAACCCATCAAAGTCCTGGGACTCAAGTTCTCGTTTGAAGGTGACCAGAGCCGCCAGGCAAGGGAAGTGATAGGTCGGGTTCGAGCAGCCTTCGGACAGCATCGTGAAATTCTTCGAGGCAAGGCAGGATGGCATAACAAGGTGTATGCGGTCAAGACCCTGCTTGAGGGTGTCTTTGCTCGGACAGCTGCAGCCCTGTACTGGTCGACGTCGGACCTTGCAATTCTCAACACTTTGCAGCTCCACATCCTAAGAGACGCATTTCAGTTGAGGCGGTACAGAGAGGAGGAGTGGTATCAATGGAACCATGAAGAACCATGAGATACCTGAGATCATGGGTTCAACAACACAACATTGACAGATGGAGTACCAAGACTAGGCGCCTACAATTCAACATTGCCGGCCACTGGGGACGTCAAACTGAAGATGATGGGAGGGGTGTCATTGCCTCACCAGGGCTACCAGGGAAGTTCCTCAGATGGCGTAACCTTGCTTGGTGGAGATGTCAACAGAGCCTCTCCAGAAAGGCGGGTGGCATTAGGCATCCCCATCAATACTATCCTGCTTCCTGCTTGGGGGTGGATTGGCTTGACCAAACTCTTGATCGTACAGCATGGGCGGCCCAGCAATCGCGCTGGATTGCCCATTCGGACTTACCTTGGACAAGACTTCGTCAGCCCATGTTGGCTGATGCATGACCTGAGAAACCAAATAAAAAATGTGTCCCCTATACTTGCGAAGCACCCTTGTGAAGCGTGCATGTGCTGAGACTGGTGGTTTGCTACGTGGAGGACTCATGTTGACTCTTCAGGTGTGGTCATGTCCGCTGAAGCTGATGTTGAAAACCTGCGGCTGGTGACAGGCTCAAACTTCGAAGCGTCCAGCATCCTTGCTGGCAGCAATGGCTGCCCTCTACATGTGGATGATGATCAGGGTCGTGATCGGACGAATGTCTGCCCTGCCTTGACTATGGCGAACGACTCCTATGACAAGAATCTTTTCTTTGAGGATGAGATCAACTACGTCGAGAACAAGATCAATTACGTTGTGGACCTTAAGGACTTTGTGGTGGAAATGGGTGAGCGTGTGGCCGAAGGGAAGAGTGGCGAAGCGAAGTCTCTTTGTGGAGCGACCTCCCTCCCCTTTGACGTCTCTCCAACCTCCAGGGGGGCTTCGGCTTCTATGTCTCCATGCGGGGCGACTTGCCTTACGTTGGATGTTTCGACTTCTACCTCTTGGATTGCCTTGACTTCTACCTCCTCGACAGCGGCAGGGAACACTCTGCATGGGACAGCCATTCACAAGAGGCAGCTTGGGAACGATAAACCTACCTGGTGCAGATCAACCTTGGGACGACGACTACCACCTCACTGGTGGATGGTGCAACTACTGGGGAGGCACATGTACTGGAGAGGTACAAACTGGGCCGCTTAGTGAAGTGGCTGTGGATGAGGCGAGGAACTGCACTTATCTGATGCAGCTGGCTCATGCGAGGACAACGGACGTCAATGCGATTATGATGGAGTTGCGACCCCACCAAGAGCATCCTATAGATGATGATCGCTACTTGGAACACCATGACCCACTGCGACCATTCATTGAGAAAGCGGCCACGGGCACAAATGGGGGTGGGACCTCGAGCAAGGTGGGCCATCCACCGCCATGCCCTAGCTACGGTCCGAGCAGCAGAAGCTTTACAGCGGTACAGGGACACGCTCCTGCATTCCATCTTTCCTCCAGCTGGGGAGGCGCCCACCGAGGACTGCTCATGAATATGCCGTATTGATGCAATGGGCTCAAGGGTTCGAAGCGGATGCACTGCAACTGGTGCAAAACGTCTACAACATGGCCAGGGAGGAGGAGAGTGGTAACGTGGATGATCGCAGGCTGGAGGAGGAACGGCGTCGTGCCGAGCTGGTGGCCATGGGTAAAGCTTGGAGGATGGGTCCCGGCCCGGACGCAAACCTGGGTGTACGCATTCCAGCACGACCACTGAAACGTACCAGGGTGCATGTGCCGGATATGCAAAGGAGAGTTTCGGCGAGTTCCGGAGAGTTTCAGTGAGTTTCGGCGAGTCTCGGTGAGTTTCAGCGAGTTTCGGCGAGTTTCAGCGAGTTTCGGCGAGTTTCGGTGAGTTTCAGCGAGTTTCGGCGAGTTTCGGAGAGTTTCAGCGAGTTTCGGCGAGCTTCAGCGAGTTTCGGGAGTTTCGGTGGGTTTCAGCGAGTTTTGGCGAGTTTCAGCGAGTTTCGGCGAGTTTCGGAGAGTTTGAGCGAGTTTCGGCGGGTTTCGGCGAGTTTCGGCAAGTTTCAGCGAGTTTCGGCGAGTTTCGGAGAGTTTCAGCGAGTTTCGGTGAGTTTCGGCCAGTTTCAGTGAGGTTCGGAGAGTTTTGGCGAGTTTCGGAGAGTTTCAGCCAGTTTCAGCGAGTTTCGGCGAGTTTAGCGAGTTTCGGCAAGTTTCTGCAAGCTTCAGCAAGTTTCGGCGACTCACAGGAAACGTCGGGGGCAAGTTCATCATGGCAAGGGGCGGGACAGACTGGACTTCGACCTCGGGGAGACACCATACATGCGAGGCAGAGATTTCAGGCTCCACCACTTCCACACCTTCTGCCTCCGCCTGGACATTTGCCCACCGTGAACCTGCACAGTGGAACAGCTATGGGACCACCAACGGCTGTGATGGGTGCCACTGCTCATGGGATGGACATAACAGCGGCGGCGATGGGTACCAGTGCTTCTCCGACGAACATGCCACCACACATGATGGCTATGGGAAGCACTGCGGATGCGACTGACATGGGGGTGACTGTGTCGGGTGCGGGGGTTGACCTGGCCCCTGGAACACCGCTCCGCATACCTTCAGCCCCAACACGGCATTATGGCTTGGTGACTCCCTTTGACGAAGCTGGAAATCCCATGACGCCTGTCATTCCAACAGCCCCACCTGCTAACCAACCACAGACTCCATGGGAAGATGCTCCGGTTGAGGAGGTACTGGCTGGTATTCTTGGGACAGCGACATCTTCTACCAGCACAACCTCTACCAGCACCATGAGTACGGGGGTTGCCATGCCTGACAGTTTGCCAGCTGGGATGACAGGGGTGACAGGGGTGACTGTGGTATATGAGGACCATGTCGTGCCGCAGAGGGAGGGTGGTAGTACAGGGTTGGCTGTGTCTGGCTTGACAAGTGAGCTACTTGATGAACTACCTGCACCAACTGAGCATTGTCCTCTACCTGATTCCGCCCACCAAGAAGTACCAGATGGTCTGTAGTTTCACCCTATGTGCCTTGATACCTGGCAGGCAGGCTTGGAAAAAGGTCCGTCAACATAGATAAAACAAGAACCCTTAAACCCTTAAAGGAACCCTGAACCCTTAAACCCTACACCCTTAAAGGAACCCTTAAACCCTTAAAGGAACCCCTAAATCCCCTAAACATCTCAGGAGCGACTCGGAGCAGGGCCGCTTGGACCTCCGCTCTTCGGGAAGCCGAAGCTCCGGGAAGCGCGCGAAGGGCCATGCAGTCGCTTGGCTCCAAGGGGTCCTTTTTGAGGGTTTAGGGGTTTAGGGATTAGGGATCAGGGATTCGGGTTGAAACTCAACTTTTCAACTTTTACGCCCTTTATACGGTAGTCGATTCTGAAAGTTTCAACTTTCATTTCCTTGGGTTTTGGGCCAGTACGCTTTAAGGGTTTAGGGATTAGGGTTTAGCGGTTTAGGGGTTTAGGGTTTAAGGTTAGGGTGTAAGGTTTAGGGCGTTGGGCTAGAAGGGTCCTTTGAGGGTTTAGGGGTTTATAGGATAACAGTACTAATGGTAGTGGTAATGATACTATAGCTCCATACAGTCGTTTGGCTGTCCAAGCTCATGGACCTTCTGTGGGTTGAGGGTTCTGGGATGGGGCTTGTAATACCCAGACCCAAAAAGTAGATCCCTTAATGGGGGTTCCTATAAAGTACCCTTAGTAGTATAAGGCCCCGAATTAGGGGATCTACTACTTTCTAGATCCTCCCGGGGGTCTGGGTATTGATAGTAAATGGCAATTATAATGGTTAGTAATGGGAATAGTAATGGTAATGGTATGTAATGCTAATGGTAATGTCCCGGTGATTATAATAACCCCCCCCCCCCCCCGAAGTTGTTTTGCGCGGGGGTCTCTTGGGGCAGGGTCTGGGGTCCAGGGTGGCAATAATAAACCTCTGGCCATAGTAGTAATAGTAGTAATAGTAGTAATAGTAGTAATAGTAGTAGTAGTAGTAGTAGTAGTTTCAGCTTTTGCTAGCTCCTTAGCCTGCAATTTTTTTTGGTGATTTCGGGCCCGGAATATTTTAATTGTCACCCTCTTTATTAATGTCACCGCCCCCTCTAACATAAAGAATCTAGGCTAACTGGCTACGCAATTAAAACTCCTCTTGCGCCCGAAAAGTCCGGCCCGGGGAATATTTTAATTGTCACCCCCTTNCTAACATAAAGAATCTAGGCTAACTGGCTACGCAATTAAAACTCCTCTTGCGCCCGAAAAGTCCGGCCCGGGGAATATTTTAATTGTCACCCCCTTTAATAAAATCACCGCAACATTAATTTGGGTTTTGGGGGTTACTTTGATTTGAGGGTTCCCTTAAGGGCCCCAGAAGGGCACGAGAGTTCAGGCCCCCTGGGCTTTAGGGTGTAGAGTTTAGGGTGTTGCGATGGGTTCTCCAAAATCATGGGTTTTTTGATGTTAAGGGGCTCAAGGTCTTCGGGTTTTGGGTTTAGGAAGCCCTTAATTGAGGAATAGACTTACCTTAAATCTTATTAGGGATCCAAATATAATGGGGCATATTCCTTAATTAAGGGATATAATTGCCTTAAATCTGCTTTGTGTATTTTCCTTGATTAAGGGATATCGGAGTCTCTGGGTGAGGAATTTCACAGGGCTTGTACAATAGGGCCTTACCAGGATTTTAGCAGCTGGTCTTCAGGTTTGCGCAAGGATGCCTAAGGGCCCATGTACGTTAAAGGATTTTTAGGGTTCCTTAAAGTGGATCTCTAGGGTTCCTTAACGGGATCTATAGGGTTCCTTAAAGGGATCTCTAGGGTTCCTTAAAGGGATTTTTAGGGTTCCTTAAAGGGATCTCTAGGGCTCCTTAAAGGGATCTCTAGGGTTCCTTAAAGGGATCTCTAGGGTTCCTTAAAGGGATCTATAGGGTTCCTTAAAGGGATCTACAGCTATTGGGTTTAGGGTTTAGGTCTACTTTAAGTAGGGTAATAAGTACCCAAATAGTATATACTTTGTGCCCAATGTACCTGTCTGAGGAGTGCTTTAAGGCTAAAGTACAGACTGTCTGGGCACATGGACCCTTAGCGAATTTCACCCGATACAAAAGACTGCACTTAGGAGTTTCATTGTTTCGACCCTCGACGACTGCATTGTTAGGGGGCTTGGAGATTGTAACTTGCAGTGCTTGTGTTTAACAAGGTAGCACATTCTGACAGTGTCCGGCCTGGGGCCTAGGGCTTAGAGTTCAACCTTTTCGCACCCTGGCCATCCAGGGAAGCATTTCAATCATCAGGGTCTTAGAGGATCAGTGGACTTAGTCATCAAGCTCATAGCTACTTGGAACCCCAATAAGCGGAACCCTAACACCCCAGCAACCCAAAAACTGTAAGCTCTAAGCCCTGAACCTTACCCATAGGCCCCATAGTAGTTCCTTTTGGGGGGTTAATATTTAGAACTCTCTAAGGTAATCCCAAAAAGGAACTACTTTGGGGCCTGTGGGTAAACCCTGACCCCTAGACCCGAAGCCGTAAAACTCTGAGCCCTCATCCTCGGAGTCTTTCTTCTAAACCCTAAAAACCCTAAATCCCTGAACCCTTCAACCCAAGACCTTAAACCCTAAACCCCAAAATCCCTAGGACCCTAGCTCTAAGCCCGTAAAGCCAAAAACCCCTAAGCCTTATCACGCAAGACAGGTCTTGGCATACTTACAGCGGCTCGCGAAGCAGAATGCCGAGCTGCTGGCGCGCATGGAGGCACTGGAGGGCCGGCAAGCGGACCAGAAAGAGGCTTCTGAGCTTCACTTAACTTAGGGGTTTAGGGGTTAATGTAAGGACCTGATTAAGAAACCCTGGGCCTATAACCCCCAAAATAGTAGGATTCATATAAGGAACCCTAATAAAGGCCCAAGGTTTCTTAATCAGGTTCCTACATTAGGGTTTAGGGTTTGGGNATTAAGAAACCCTGGGCCTATAACCCCCAAAATAGTAGGATTCATATAAGGAACCCTAATAAAGGCCCAAGGTTTCTTAATCAGGTTCCTACATTAGGGTTTAGGGTTTGGGGTTTAGGTTGCAATGAGGTTGTATAAGGGCCTAAGGCATTAAATAAGACGTTTAGAGTTTAGAAGGGTTTTTGCATTGGCTGTATCGGTTTGCAATTGGGCTTCGATAGCTCTTGTCTGAATTGGAAGAAGAAGCATTTATAACTTGTAAAAACCTGTCACAACCCTTCAGTCGCCTTAAACTCTGCTAAACCCCTAAACCTTTAAGCCCTACACCCCTAAGCCCCCCAACTCCAAAACCTTGAACCCCAAAACCCCGAAACCTTTAAACCCTTCACCCAACCCTGAAGAATCCCGAAGTCATGGAACCTTCCAATAAGTCAGGCTTTGGAAAGACGAAGGCCTGGCGAGGAGCTGAGCCCGACGCCGCTACCCCGGGAAGAGAGCCAGAGCCCTCAGAAGGAGCTGCGAGGTGGCAAGTTTCCGACATTTTGTACAAGGGATTTCGAATCAAAATCTTTTTACCCACAGGCTCCATTGTAGTTCAATCTTGGGATTACCTTATAAGATCCTAGATACAAACCACCAAAAGGAACTGCTATGGAGCCTCCATGTAGAGGGTTCTGTAGGCTGTTTACAAAAGGTTGTGAGTTTACGTAAGGACTTTGTAAAGTGTCGCCAGGGCCTTTCCAAAGCGTTTTTGTTTTGCAGAGGGCTTCATGTGTAGTAATTAGAGTACACTACATCCCCAGTCTTGCTTGTTACTATAGGCAATCTTAGGGTTTAGGGCTGTAGGGCTTTGGGTTTGAGGTTTTGGAACTACATCCCCAGTCTCGTGATTGTAGGGTTTAGGGCTTTAGGACCGTAAGCTTAGGGTTTAAGGCCACGAGAATTCGTTCTGGTTTTGTTTATAGAGGTCATATCAGAGTTGCAAGACACTAGAGGACCAGTAGAGTGCTTTAGAGTACCAATGCTAGTGTCGGAGTTTCTATATTGGGGTGCCCTATGTTCTGAAACTCCCGAACATTTCGTGGCCCTACAGCTGGAACAAAGCCCACCCTGGACGTATAGAAATAACTAGTCATAAAAATTCTCGGGGCACCAGCTCACTCAAAAACGTTGGTAAACCACCTGCAAGCTTGAAAAAACACAAGAGGCGAAAGCCTGAAACCCTAAACCCGCAAGCGCTCCGACCCTAAACTAAAACCCCAGACTCGAAATCCCTTAAAGACCAGCCACGCTCCTAAACTGTAAAAGCCCTGAAACCCGTAAACAGGCATCTTAGGCCCTAAACTATAAAGCATGAACACGTACAGTAACCCTTGGTAGCCCTTACTAGGCCTCATGGTAACCCTTCCATTACAGTGCCCCTGACCCTAAAGAGCCCTTTAAGAGAAGCTAGGGCTCTCGAGTCCTCTTCATTGGGAGTTTCCGAAAATAGGGGACCGCAATATAGTACCCTAAATAGTAGGATCCCCATTATAAGGATCCCAAAATACAGTACCCCTAATTTTGGGAAACTCCCATTGAATCCTTAATGTTAACCTTATAGTGGCCCTTAAAGGGTTTAGGCTTTAGGGTTTAGCAGTCCTTTAAAGGATTTAGGCTTCGGGCTTCACGTAGAGGCCGAAAGCCTCAGAGAGCATCTCGCCTCCAGCTTCGACCCTTGAGACTAACACTGAAAGTAGCCCTTGAAGAACCCTTAAGGGAACTCTTCCGTGGCCCGCAGAGAGCCCTTAAAGGAACCCTTGTAGTGGCCCTAACCCAGAGATCCCAATACCCCTGAATTAAGGAATATACCTTAAATCATAATATGAGCATCCGTCAAAACTTCCGTAATTGTAGTTAAGAGTAGGGTGACCGTGGAATGTCGGATCTTGCCAATTTCCTTGGAAAGCGATAGGACCCCCCAAAAAGCGATACGATTGACGAAGATCATTTGTTGTGACATCTTCGCGCAGCCGCGGCANAGTAGGGTGACCGTGGAATGTCGGATCTTGCCAATTTCCTTGGAAAGCGATAGGACCCCCCAAAAAGCGATACGATTGACGAAGATCATTTGTTGTGACATCTTCGCGCAGCCGCGGCACTTGTGCCTAAATTTTGCGCGTGATATATGGCTAGGCAATCGATACCCTAATCGATACCCAATCGATACCCTAATCGATACCTACCAGATCGTTTTATGAGCCACTGCCCCATGCAGTAAAGGGCAGTGGAGGGCAGTAAAGGGCAGTGAAGGGCAGTAAAGTGCAGTAAAGGGCCGTAAAGGCCAGGTAACGGGCGGTAAAAGGCAGTGAAGAGCAGTAAAGGGCAGNCCATGCAGTAAAGGGCAGTGGAGGGCAGTAAAGGGCAGTGAAGGGCAGTAAAGTGCAGTAAAGGGCCGTAAAGGCCAGGTAACGGGCGGTAAAAGGCAGTGAAGAGCAGTAAAGGGCAGTAAAGGGCAGGTAAAGGACAGTAAAAGGCAGTAAAGAGCAGTGAAGGGCAGCAGAGGGCAGGAAAGGGCAGGGCAAGCTACGAGTAGGATCAGTGAGTCTGATGGTCTTCTTACTNCAGTAAAAGGCAGTAAAGAGCAGTGAAGGGCAGCAGAGGGCAGGAAAGGGCAGGGCAAGCTACGAGTAGGATCAGTGAGTCTGATGGTCTTCTTACTTTCACAAGAGCAAAGCGATACCGCACAGAAACATGTGACGGAATCCTTGTAAAGCGATAGGACCCCCCCAAATCATCCATGGTCTGGCCATGAACAAGAAGTTTTGACAAACGCTCATATANCACAAGAGCAAAGCGATACCGCACAGAAACATGTGACGGAATCCTTGTAAAGCGATAGGACCCCCCCAAATCATCCATGGTCTGGCCATGAACAAGAAGTTTTGACAAACGCTCATATAAAGGCCCCTATTATTCAAGATATATTCCTTAATTAAGGGGTATTGGGTTCTCTGGGTAGCGAGCCCTTATAGCCTTAACTTGCCTCCGAGGTTCTGGAGCCCTTAAAGGAACTCTTGCGTGGCCCTAACCCAGACCCCCGTGAAGATCTAGAAAGTAGATCCTCTAATTTGGGGCCCTATACTTCTCAGGGTACTTTATAGGAACCTCCATTAAGGGATCTACTTTTTGGATCCTCCCTTAGGGGGTCTGGGAAGAGAGCTCTTCGAGGAGCCCGATGAGTGGCCCTTGAAAACCTTTAAAGGAACCTCTCTAGCGGTCCTTAAACCTACCTTTGGTTAGTAGGGAATGGAAGAATGGTAGTAATACTAGTTATAATTGTACCCCATTCCTCCATTTCCTTACTGACCAAAGGTAAGTTAAAAAAAAAAACTAAACCCTAGAAACCCCCTAAACCCCCAAAAATCCTTAAAAAGCCTCCGAGGCTCTGGAGTACCTCCAAGAAGGAGTTCTGCTTCGAAGCATCGCCGGTGCACCGAGGAGGCTCCAAGGACTCGCGAGATTCCAAGGCACCTTTGCATTTAGGGGGCTTAATATTATGATTTAAGCCATATTCCTTAATTAAGGCGTATTGGGTTCTCTGGGTACTTTGGGTAATTACAGGGTACAGGTTATGTTATTCAACGTTAAAAACATTGGCTTACCAAAGCCCTACACGGATGGTTTTTGTAGTTGTTTAATGGACTAGGTCGGCCTTTGGGACATTTTATATTTTCCCTTATTGGGCTTAAGAGGATCTTGTTTACGAAGATTTTTCAGGGGCTTTACAGGGCCAACCTAGTGGAGTTATATACCGGGTTCTGGAGTAGCATACTTGAATACTTGTTTTTGGTACCTGATGCTTTACGGAATACTTCTTCTCCTGTGTTACTTCCATGTCCAGAAACTCTATAGCTTGTTGTTGCTGTCTGGTGGTTCTATAGTACAGTGTTCTGGTGTTGTTAGTGTTATATAGTGGGCTAATTAGGATTTGTACGGCGATTAGGGCTGTGGGGAAATTAGAGGCGTAGTCAGACAATTCGACTACAAAGTCTTCATAATCGAAGGTTCCCTTTTAAAGGGGTCTGTAATTATACAGGTGTCTCATCATCGGTGTGTAAGGGCTATAAGGGGATGATGATAGTTACCCAGAGATCTCAACACCCCTTAATTAAGGAATATACCTAAAATCATATTATTAAGCCCCTTGTTATTTAAGGTATATTCCTTAATTAAGGGGTATTGGGATCTCTGGGTAGGGTCTTTAGTTAGAGCCATTACGCTCATTGAGGAAACCCTGGGGTTCCATGTCAGGTGTATGCCTGTGGGTGGTTGTCAAAATTATGGTCCCTTTTTTGGGGTCCCTATTATAATAGGGGTCACCTATTATTTAGAGGTACCCAAAAAGGGACCCTAATTTTGACAACCACCCATGTATTTGGGGCCTTGAGGGCTTAGAGTTCTAAAGTATAGACGCCTTACTGTTTAGAATAGGGTTCCTTTGAAGGGTAATGGTTAGTAGTGACTTAAGAAAGAAGAGCGACGATGCTTTCCAGTTATTTGAGAGGAGGGTTTAGGGTTCCCAGAGACTCCATTATCCCTTAATTAAGGGATAATGGAGTCTCTGGGTTTGAGGTTCTCCACAAAAGAGTTTGGCGGTGAGGTCTTCAGGGTCTGAGGGCTTGGAGTCTCATAGAGTTCTACTTCCATACATGTACATATATCGTGCATATATATATATATATACATGTACATGTACATGTACATGTATATGTATATGTATATGTGTATGTGTGTATATACATATATGCTCTATATATACATATGAGGTGTACATATGTGTACATCTGCCAAGGACTCTTTGCATTCGCCGGCCTGCAGCGCCGAGACCGCGACGCCCAAGACGGGCAACTCCCCTTCACTGGAGCAGCGACGTGAGCTCTTGAAGAAGGCGAGAGATTGCAGTTCCTTCATGGGTTCCTATAAGAGCTGCCATACGGCTTACCGTATCCCACGGGAGTAAGCATGTTTAGGGTTTTTGAGTTTGGGGCTCCGGGTTAACGGATTAATGTGGGTTAAGGATGTAGGGAGCATATTAGAAGCCTGAGATCCCTCAATGGCCAATTCCTTGGACAGTGAACGGGGGAACTTTAAACTTTTAGGCCCTATATATTAGCTCTATCTTAGAAAGTTTGAGCTTTTTGGGGCCCGGTTGTTGAAGAAGAGAGATTCTTGAAAACCTCACAGCGATCCTCTGAAGAAGGCCCGCGACGACAATGCCCGCGTCCGTGCCGAACTACGGCAGCAGGACGACCGCGGACACTACAGTGACTGTGACCCCTTGCATTCTGAGGTGAAGAAACTGCAGGAGGCTCGGAAGCTGTTGCGTAGGCCAGCGTGAGCTTGGAAAAAAAGGGGGGGGGGGTGCTGGACTTCTGGAGTCCCTTTGTCTTAGTTGGGTTACCTTTTTTTTCATTTTTATGGGTACTTAAACCAAGAAGGAATAAAAATGTACATTTTTAACCCTATCCCAACCATGAACTAGGTCCCTTGTCCGGCCCAGTGCTTGCCAGTGCTGTGCTTTGTGGTAATTAGTGCTAGAGTAGCAGCAGCAGCAGCATAACATAGGGGCCTTAATAATTAGAATAGCGTTTGGGGGCCCAAACCCCCAAATAGTATTGGCAATTATTTAGGCCCCTATAGTATGTTCTTGCTGTTGTTGCTGCTGCTGTTGTTGTTTTTAGCTTCCAGCGCCCTCTTCGCCGAAGGTAGGATGCCCTGCTGCTATGGCAGTTTCATCGTAACCCGAAGCTTCCCTAGACCCTACACCCAACTTGCGGCTTGGATTGTAGCCAGGAGCACTGAAGTCTACAACTTTATGTTTAATATAGAGGCCTGAATGACTCCCGAGATTTTGGGCACTGCCCCCGCTATGAAACAGTCAGATATATACACACTATATATCTATATATATATGTATATATATGTATACATGTAACTATATATATATATGGAGACACAGATATATAGCCCTTAATATGACCCCTAAAATACATAGACTGTTACAGGCTGGAGAGCAGTACCACCATGAACAGGATCAGCTACAGGCCAAGGCGAAGGACGAGTAACAAGAGAATTAATACTAATACTCCTACTTATAGTGATAAAACGAGTATTAATCTAGTATTAATGCTAATTATAGAAGAAGCAGAAGAAGACACGAATAATAAGAATAACAAAATAGTAATAATAGTAACTTTCCAATGTCCCTATGTTAAGGTGCTGCAGCAAGGGAGGCGCCTCGGCGCGCTGCAGAGGCCCAGTTCCGCCGCCCTGGGTAGTGTCGCGTAGCTTCGAGTCGAGGACCTGCACAACGGACCACTGTCGCTTATGGGTTGAGGGTTTAGGCATGGGACTAGGTACTGCTGCCGTTGCTGTCGCAAGTGTTTGTACTTGTAGCACCATCATTGCAATCACTGGGACTGGCTTTGCTCTGGCTGCTGCAAGCACCGCTGGTACCGCCACCGCCTCACCCAGAAACGTACGAACCTCGAAAGCCCTTCTGCTCAAAGCATGGGGTAACATACCCTACAATAACCCTATATAGAATCCTTACGGGACCTCTTAGTAAACCCTAAACCCCTAAACCCTAAACCCTAAAACCCTAAACCCTAAACCCCTAAACCCTAAACCCCGAAACCCTAAAGCCCTAAACCCTAAACCCTATATAGAAGCCTTGTGGGAGCTCCTAGATGCGTTTAGGATTCCTTGAAAGGACCCCCCATGGAGCTGCACAGCTTTGGGCCACAGGTGCTTCCGAGTCTTATTTAGGATCATATAGTATCTTATAGTATCTTGTTGGATGTTATAATCGATATTATGGCACTAGACCCCAAAATCCTGTTCAATTTAAGGTCCCTATCTTGGGACCCGACGAGGTGTGCGTAGAGAAGCTTCAACAGCTGCAGCTTCAGCAGCCTGCGCGAGGGGCCGGGCGCCGACGGCTTTCGGTTTTGGTGCTTCAGGTTTCGGTTTTTTCGGCTTAGGGTTTCGGATTGTGGATTTAGGGGCTATGTGGCTCTTGCGGCTTGTTGCTGTAGGGCTTCAGCGGAGAGTTCCTGGGGCTGTTGCGCTTCAGGGTCTTTCGGGGTTTGGGCCCTGGTGTTCAGGGTCTTTGTCGTGGACGTACCAATGTCAGGCGAGAGAATGATTCGCCCCACAGATAGATACTAAAGCTGTCCACAACATAGTAGAGTATACTAGATTACTAAATTATATCATAATTCACTAAACTTTTAAATCACGCTGTTATTTCCTTAAACCATGCTGCCCCAAAATAGTAGGATTCACATACGGAACCCTAATAAAGGCCCAAGGTTTCTTAATCAGGTTCTTACATTTTTTCTGTGCGCTTATAGATCCCTTATAGTAACCCTCATACTGTTGATGGACAAAATCCTGCATTACCCATTATAAGGAATATACCATAATTCCCATAGTTTTAGAGTCCTTAAGGTCATGCAGGATTTTGTCCATCAACAGTAGACCCCTTTAAAGGAACCCGAATCTTCTCGCTGACATCTCTGCGGGAAAGCAGACTCTGGACTTCCCCAGAGACTCCAATCATAGGGACCCTTCGGGGCGTGGGGGGGTGGGGGGGTAGGGGACTATACTTCCTTATGGGCCTTATCAGGTCCTTATTATGGGCATTACGGCCCCCTAGCCCCACTCCAATATCCCTTAACTAGGACCTAGAGTAGGCCCTTATTCCCTTTCTAGGGGTTCAGGTTCCCTTGTAAGCCCCTTTTAAACCAAAAAGGCACCCTTTTTATTCCTAGGCTACTCTTGGGTCTAGTTACTGAAGGGTTCCTTAAAGGGATCTATATGGGGTCTATAGGCTTCCTTTAAGGGATCTAGGGATCTATAGGGTTTAGGGGACTCCAACATCCCTTAGTTAAGGAATATACCTGAAACTATAGTAGGATCCCTAATATGATTTCAGAAAATTCCCTAGTTCAGGGATGTTGGAGTCTCTCGGTTTAAGGCTAGAGACTAGGGGCTGGGGGTTGGGGTTTAAAGTTTTAGAGTTTTAGGGTTTTGGGGTTTGGGTTCAAAGGTTTTAGGGCTTTAGGGGAATAAGGAACCCCCGAAATAGTATAGATAAGTATCACGGCCCCTACATTATAGTACCCTTATAGATCCCTTATAGTAGCCCTTATAGTAGCCCTTATAGTACCCTTATAGATCCCTTATAGATCCCTTCCGGTAGCCTTCGGGGATTGAAATTGGGATCCCATTCGGATTTGATCGCCATCTCAGTAGTCTACATACTCTTGACGTCAGAGTAAGAAAGTGGTCGGGGCCAAAATGGCAAATACATCCATACATATATATATATATATATACACACATAATTTGTCATTTTACGTGTTAATATCCATATATATATATATATACACACTTGAACTTTGGCGAACCAATCCCCAATCCCCAGCCCTCAAAGCCGAAGGGGCCAGACAAGCTGAAGCTACGAGAAATGAACCGAAGCGCCAACCACCTGAAGCCACCGCCAAGAGGCCTTCCCAAATCCCTCCTGTCCCTCCACGCTGAAACCTAAACCACAAACTTGAGGAAGATTAATTCAACGATATAGCGCTTTCACAGAACCATGAAATACAAACCACATCCAGCTTGTTTACAACGTTGCAAAACCCACATGAGACCTTCAACAACCCAGACAAAGCCCTGCAAAGCCATTTACAGCCGCAAAATAACACCAGTAAAACTACCCTATCAGCAAGCAAGCCCCCTAGACCCCAAGCCCTGAGAGCTTAAACCCTGAAGCGCACGAACCCCAAGCCCTACACCCACCGAAATCCCCCCTAAACCCTAAACCCTACCTGCAGCCTTAACATGCTACCGTTTAGGGTGTTCTACAAGAAACACCGTAATATGGCTACAGGTAAGCCCAATAATTACCCCAAGCCCTCTTAAACTGAACCCTATTCACCCCCCCCCC
>BGNK01002419.1:65502-95611 GCA_003297005.1 Symbiodinium sp. clade A Y106
CTAGGAAAAAAAGGTGAGGGTGGAGGGGGAATAGACGGAATCTGTACAATGTGGGAACCTGATTAAGAAACCTTGGGCCTTTATTAGGGTTCCTTATATGAATCCTACTATTTTGGGGGCAATAATATAAGGCCAGGGATTTTTAATCGGGTTCCTACATTAGGAACCTCTGACTGCGTCGGCCGGGGCCGAGGCGAACAATACGAACACAAATAGCAATGATAACCACAATGCTAATAATCAAAATACTCGTAATGGTAATAGTTGCAAAAATGGCAATAGTAAAAGCAAGTCGTGATAATAGTAGTGCAGTAGCAGTGCTGGCAATTCTGTGAAACAGTTTTATGTATCCCGTTTACAGTCCCTTTTTATGAGTCACTCGAGTATACTTCACAACCGGACCTGAACCGGCCAGGACCCACAAACCCCAGGGTCCATGTACTTCGTTTGCGGGGTCACAGGCTTGTCGTTCTGTGCGATTTACTTGCGGAGCTGTATGAGGCTTTTGTACAGCTTGCTGAAGTGTTGTACAGGGCCAGTGTACTGTTCAGGGTTTTTGCAGGTTCCTTTTATGAGTTCGTCTGTAGGGTTTACAGGCCTTGTTTGGTTCTACGAAGGTCTTGGAAGGTGTTGCAGGCAACAGTTGATAAGAACGGCATCGAAATGAATAATACGAGCTGTTAGCCGTGTAAGGCTTCGTCAGATTTAGCGGCTTGGGAATTAGGGCTTAGTGCTTTAGATGTAAAGTCTCAAGCCCGAAGTGTTGTAAGTAGGGCTGGCCTACTTCCAACTTTACTTCGAGCTCAAAGCCTACTTGCCTAAGCCCCCGTCGCCTTCCTCGTAGTATCAGGAATTATGCGGCTGTATCCTTGAGGACGGAAACCAAAGCTGCAACATAAGGTGGCAAGATGAGGAGTGGGAAACTCGAAAACCCCGACTAATGTAGAGGGCCGTAGAGGGCTTAAAAACTAGAATAGGGTTTGGGGTTATATTATACTATAACGGTTGATGGGCAAAATCCTGCATGACCCATAATAAGGAATATACCATAATTCCCATAGTTTAGGGTCCTTAGGGTCATGCAGGATTTTGTCCATCAGCCGAATTACAATAAGGAACAGCCATGCCCTATTCCATTTATTAAGGTCCCTACATTGTTCGACTCTGAACCCTGAGCTAGTCTGTGACCCCGAAGCGACTAGCCCAATTTGGACTCCTGGTACTCTTTCATATTTATATAGCACCCCGTCGGGCTTGCCTTAGATGATAACCCACGCCCCCATTCCCCACTAAGAACCAGACAGTATTGTTTAAGGTTTGTTGGGTGGTTTCGGATGTCGAGTTTACACCACCGAGTCTACTACCAGAACTGGCTTCGGCCCATTCTCCCAGAGGCAGCCCAAGAAATTGAGGATGTTGCTGCCAATTGCGTGAAGGTTTAGGGGTAGGGGGCTTCGCGCTTAGAGCCTGGAAGCTACTGCTGCTGCTACTACTACTACTACTACTTCTACTACTACTGGTGAGGTATTGAAATTATACACTCCGTTTGCATGTGCACAAGACACGAAACCGCATCCTTCCTCGGGTCCACTTCGTTCAACAGATACCTTAGCCGGATCAACAATGAGCTCAGTTCTCCAATACCCCGCCTCGAGGCTTCTGAAACTCTTATAACCTAGGATTGAATATTGTGCCTACTGTCCTTAGTTGCCTAGAAGTATGAAGCTTTTAGCTTGTATTGCCCTGGGTACTGGCAACTCTCTTGTGGAGGTGCGGGCCAAGCAACTCCTCGATTCCCTGTTTGGGTCTCAGTTGATACATTGACATGTCTAACATCCTGCAAATCTCAGGGCACCCCATTCAAGCCGTGACCTTGTTGATATACCAAAAGTCATGATACTATAATACACATCCCCACAAGTTAAGAGGTGCTGATACTGTTTATACTCTACGAGCTTCGGCCAGCTGAAAATGTGGCTACAGATGTGTGCAACGATCATGTCGAACTTATTGTTCATCACTGCAGTCGGAAACGCGAGTAGTCAGCAGAATAAGGAAGGCGATGACCACCGTACAATCAAATCACATGTTCAGGTGCATGGGTAGTTCCGTTTTAGATCCCAGATATTACATAGTACGGACACCTGAAAGGACCCGACAAGCTACCAAACAAGCACCAACCAAAAGGATCCCAAGGAGCTTGTAAATTCGAGTTATCAGCTGCATATCCGCTCTTAGGGACTCTAGTCCTGCCTAAAAGCTACTGGGTACGTTGCCACGTCCTCTGATCCTGCCACATTTAGCTGGGAGAACCTTAGCCACGACAGGTTTCCAACTACCCATGACTCGAAACCACCTATCCCCGACAATGTGCAGGCTTTGGAGGCTCATGGCTCCCTCGAGGGGTCTAGAGGGGTTTAGGACTCTAACCCTCTAACCCTAGAGGGGTTTAACCCTAAGCCAGCAACACCACACCAGCAGTAGCAGACCCCACACCAGCAGCAGCAGACCATGCACCAGCAGCAGCAGCACATGCTCCAGCAGCAGCAGCACATGCACCAGCAGCAGCAGACCATGCACCAGCAGTAGCAGACCGTGGCGCGTAGATGCCATCAATGGTCCCTGGTTGAGACCTGCGAGCTCAGCGGCAGGCAGCTGCCGCAGCCGGACGAGCTCCCTGTGCCACTGAGCACGCTGGTGCGAGAAGCCGCTCGTCTGTGGTGCCAAAAGAGTGGCGAGAAGGTGTGAGACTTTCGCACGCCCCGCTTTTCGCCATTAGACACCACGCGGACCGTGGCGCAGTGCTTCCGGCACGAGGATTGTGAGACATTCTTCGAATTCACCGGCCACTGGGATGCTCAGGAGAAGTATTGCTTGGTGGTGCGGAAATCAGGAGAGTGCAATGACAATCCGCGCCAGGCACGCCTCGCAAGGTCAGAGGCGCAGAATGCGAAGCAGCCATCCACAGAACAGGACGGGCTTCACAAAACAGGTTGACACATGACATGCTTAGCTGCTTGCTGTGCTCTCTTTCTGCCTTGTTACTGAGACTGCAAACGACCGCGTTTTTGCTCCGGAATCGTCCGTTTCGTTGCGAAAAACAAGGTCGTTCGAAACCATATGGGTACAGTGCAAGGATGTTCGCTTCGAACCAGAGCAAACGACCGCGTTTTTGCTCCTGAATTGTCCGTTTCGTTGCGAAAAACAAGGTCGTTTGAAACCATATGGGTATAGTGCAAGGATGTTCGCTTCGAGCCAGAGCAAACGACCGCGTTTTTGCTCCGGAATCGTCCGTTTCGTCAAGGTCGCTTGCTCCTGTTCGGGGTAACCATGATAACGTCCAGATCAGACTCCATCCATTCCCGCAGAGCATCCATCCAGCCATGATAATGTCCAGATCAGACTCCAGATCACACTCCATCCATTCCCGCAGAGCATCCGTACGGGCTGTGCGAGAGACTGGGAGCTGTCTGGCACTTGCTTTCACTTTCGCTGCATTTAAGAGACCCGAGAAGATGCATTTCCAGCACTACAGTCACCCGAGAAGAGGCATTTCCAGTACTACGATGAAGCACAATCCAGCCAGCACCCTACAAAAGGCAATTCCAGCACTCGTGTTGCACGACCTTGAAGCACGTTCCAGCCATCACCCGAGAGGAGGCATTTCCAGTACTAGTTAGTGTTGTACCGAAAGGAGGCATGTCCAGCACTGGTGTTGTACTACGATGAAGCAACTGTCTGGTGGTGCCCTGCAATATGCCATGCTTGCCCTGCAATATGCCATGCCTGCCCTGCAAATAGGCCTGCCCTGCCAATATGCCGAAGCCTCGCAGGGGGAATGGGTGGGTTTGCGAGGGTTTCGGCGGGTTTGGGTGGGTTTGCGCGGTTTTGGGCGCTTGAATGCCCATTCCGAGTGAGGAAAGGCCAAATGACACCCTGGAGGATTGAGCGACCCTGCCACAATCGACCAGCGAGACAACCCCTTGCATTGAGAATGATTGCGGGTTCAATCCGCAAAAGCAAGGGTGTCTTTTGGTCCCTTTCCCCCACCCGGAATCGAGATTTTGGGGTGACCAAAAGCTCTGGGGGCACCCGGCTCTCGTGGGACATCCGGCTCTGGGGCGACATCCGGCAATATGCCATGCGTGCCCTGCAATATGCCATATTGCCATGCCTGCCCTGCAACATGCCATGCCTGCAATGCCATATGCCATGCCTGCAATGCCAATGCCATGCTTGCCCTGCAATATGCCCTGCCTGCCCTGCAATGCCATGCCTCTATTGTGCAGGTTTCCCGAGGTGTGGTAGAACCGATCCTATCACCCTTGCAACCGAGCCGGGCAGGAGCCCGGTGGCAAGTAGGCACCATTGGCGGTGTTAGCGCTGCTCCCGCCTTGCTTTTGTTGTAGGCTAAATTCAGGGCAGTGCAGGGAATCCTAACCTTTAGTCTGGAGCCGCCACCAGCCACTGGCAGAGTCGCTCTCTGAGCATGGGACTGGAGCTGGAGCCAGTTTACACGACAGCAGACCTTGAGCTGCAGTGGAACTGTCTGGCCTGACTTGGAAGCATCACGAGAAGCTGATACATATATAGAGGAACCTATAGAGACCGGCGTTCCTTGAAGAGCTTCCTAAGTCAAGTGATACTGGTTTTGCCGCGAACATGCAAAAATGTATAAATAAAGGACCTGATAAAGAAACCTTGGGCCTTTATTAGGGTTCCTTATATGCATCCGACTATTTTGGGGTTATAGGCCCAGGGTTTCTTAATCAGGTTCCTACATTACCCGGAACCCTAAACTCTCGTGAACTCCTGAGAAAGAAACCTTATATCAGGTAATCATTGGAAGGAATCCTAACCTTTTTGAATCATAGGTTTCAGCTAACCCCGAAAAATGCCGCAAAAGGCTGTAAAATCAAGCACTCCGGATTTAAAAGGGTTTTATAAACAGGAGCCCAGACTCCGCCCCAAACCCTAAAACCCTAAACCCCAAAAAGCCCTACGGTCACAAAACGTTAAAACCAATACCCTAAACCCAAAAACCCAGATTTCAAATCCCAAGAAGCCCCAAACCCTAAGACCTTCAACTTTAGACCCCAAACCCTAAACCCTAAACCCTACGCTTTAAGCCCCTAGAAGAACCCAAATGCTGGGAAACCTACACTTTAGACCCCAAACCCAAAACCCTGAACCCCCAGGCCCTGCAGTTTAAACCCCAAACCCTAAACCCCAGAGATCCCAATACCCCTTAATTAAGGAATATACCTTAAATCATAATATTAAGGTCCCTATAATTTAGGGTATATTCCTTAATTAAGGGGTATTGGGTTCTCTGGGACCCTACACTTCAAAACCCTAAAAGATCCCCAAGGCTGGGAGCCCTCAGCGCAGAGGAGCTCGGCCGGCCAGCAGAAGATCGGGCGCGGGGTCACAGTCCGGGTTCTTGTTAAGGGGATTTATATAGTTAAAGTTGCCATAATGTAGGGTTCCTTTAAGGGTTCTATAAGGGTTTAGGGTTTAAGGTTCAGAGTCTAGTGTTTCGGATCTTGTTAAAGAGATTTAGATTAAGTTACCATGATTTAGGGTTCTTTTACGGGTTCTATAAGGGTTTAGGGCTTAAGGCTTAGGTTCTTGTTAGGAGAATTAGTTCAAGTTACCCTGATAAGGAAACCACACTGCGCACTATAGATCCCTAGTATAATAATTTACTTAAAAACCTGCAAAGAACCCAGCAGAACATAAGGAGCGAGAATGAAAGGGCTGTGGCTTAAATTATAGTGTAAATACAGTAGCAATTCTAGAAATTGTTGTAAGTAGTGTGTAGTTATAGTAGTTATGATGTAATTGGAATAATCTTGTAGTGTTGTTGTAATGATTATGGTGTCTTCGCAGTAACTATGGTATACTTAGAAATTAAGTAAAGTGCAACCAGAGTAGTTATATACATAGCGTAATTGTCGTAAAAATAGTGCAATGCTGTTGTCATTAGTGCAAAAAGTAGTACTTTGGAATAAGTATAGCGTATTGTAGTAAGTATAGTGTATTTATCATGTAGTTATAGCGTAGTTTCAGTGTAATCATATTGTGCAAATTGCAGTTATAGTAAAAGCGTGTCGGGGTAGCATCTTTTAGCATAATTTGTAGCATAAGGGTTGGAGCTTTCCGGGCGATTGAGGAATCAGGGAATTCATGGACCCCGAAGCTCTAACGCCCTAACACCATCTGGCAGTTTCCGAAAATAGGGACCCCCAAAATAGTACCCTAAATAGTAGGACCCTTACTATAAGGACACCAACATAAGGTACCCCTTCGGAAACCCTAAAACCTTATAGAGCGCTTTAGAGGAACCCTTATAGTACCTAGTAACCCTTTAAAGGAACCCTGAGGTACCCCCCAATTTTCGGAAACTCCCATCTAATAATCCAACACCCTAATCCCTCGATCCCCTTCTACAAGGGTCTTAATAATCAAGTAATTAGACTGGGGTTTTGGGGCTACCTACATGTATGATATATATATATATATATATATAGAGAGAGAGAGAGAGAGAGATAGATAGATACATATATATATAGTTTAGGAAGAACAAGGAACCATAAGGAATAATATTTTGCTTGTTAACACCCCTGTAATTGCATTACAGGATTAGGGTTTGGGGGTTGTAGGGTTTAGGAGCAGGACTTGGCGAGGGACCGTAATAACTACGAATGCTATTCCTGAGGTTTCCCGAATTTAGCCATAGTAATTGCATCCCACAAACCTATTCTAGTCTCCAACGCCCTTCTATTCAGGGGCTTTATAGAGTGTGCAAAGGTTTTGCCGGCACCCAAATACCCCCAAACCAAATTCACTGAAACTCAAAGCCCTTGTTGGTACCTAAGCCCTGAATCCTCAACCCTAAACCCTAAAAGTTCTAAGACTTTAAAACGCTCTGTCTAGGACTTTAAAACGCTCTGGCGAGATCCAAACCTGTGACCCGGAAAGCAGCGAGAGAGAGAGAGAGAGACAGAGAGGGCGACAGCTACAACGACCGTATATCAGCCTCACTAAACTTCGACACGTTTTGCAGCCTTATTTAATGCACACAACCCCCCCCCCCCCCCCCCCCCCCNACCCCCCCCCCCCCACCCCACTCTGCAATCATTATAGTATATTATAGAACGGGTCCTTTTAACCCTAAACCCTAAATCCTAAGGTCCTGGCAGCTCAATGCCTCGTCGAGCAGCTTCTGTCCAGGAGAGCTATAGGGGTCTTAATACCGGGCTTTGGAGTACCATACTTTAATACTTATTTTCTTAATGGAACCATTATGAAATACAAGTTTAAACTTTTTTCTCCCTGGTTACTTAAAAGCCCAGAATAAGTACCAATACTCAGGGTTTAGGGTTCTTAGGCTTTTCAGGGCTGTTTTGGGGTTTCGGGATCTTAGTAAATACCTATACTTTTTGGTGGCTTCTTATTATAAAGTACTATTTTGGGGACTCCAGGGTTTAGGGGTTTAGAGGTTTAGGGGGCTGTATAATTACCGATTACTATTTTGAGGGTTCCTTGTTATAACGATAACATATTACTCATATCTATTACTATGGGGGTTCCTTATCATAATGATAACATGATATTTATAGCTTCTTTCCAAGAGAGCGCAGCACAGCTTTGCGTCTTTGCGTCGGTGGTTCAGGGTTTAGGGGTTCACTTAGGGTATCCCCAAGTCTGGGAGTTTTGGAAAATTCAGGGAATGTAGTGGCTTTGACATATTGAACGGCGTATTTTTGGTATGCCATTGTGTATATATATATATACATGTTTACTTATACATGGATATGTGTACAATATATATATATATATATATATATATTGTTTATGTATGTATATATATACATATGTGTGTATGGTCACGAATGAATAATCTATCCCCATTCTGCGAGTTTCATAAAACTAGGGTACCTCATTCAGGCGCCGCCTAGTAGGCGGTTATCCGAGTTCAGGGTTTTAGGGTTTAGGGCATCTGAGGTTATTATCGGAAACTTGGAGGGGCCTGTATAATTAGAATAGGGTTTGGGAGGCATGGTATAGTACACTGGCAATATGCAAACCTAAGGAAGAGTGCAAAAGGAGGAATGTTGGTAGTTATACGGGCCCAACAGGGTTTATCAGGGTGCAGATTTTAACGCATTGCTATGAGGTTCGTTCGGGTTTGGGCTACTGTAGGTGTTTTTTCTTGAGTGGTGGAGAGGGGGGGGGGTGCTGGAGGGGGGGTGCTTTGTATTTATTTGGGGAGGTAGTCATCGCATTCCCTTACAGTTAGAATGTAGCCCAGAAGCTTTGGCAAATTATGAAAGCACCTGTAATCGGAAGCCCCTCGTCAGGCCCCATGCTTGCACACCCCCATACAGACAAGTGAAAGTGCTGCTTAGAGGGATCACTGTAAGGGCACGTTTTTGTTAACCCCAAGCCCTCGTAGACCCTAAAGTTCCGCTTAGAGTTTTAGTTTGACGACCCTGAACCCCGGACCCCTAGAGACTAACAGCTTTTGAAATGTTTGATCCTCCCAATACCCCGTATATTAAGGAATATGGCCCAAATCATATGAGGGATCCCATTATAACTTAAGGTGTGTTCCTTAATTCAGGGGTATTGGGATCTCTGGGCTTTAACCCCGCTCAGACCGTACGCCTTTAAATTCTCTAGGCGAGACATATGGAGTGCGGAGGGTCTCTGAAGCTTTCCTATGAGCATACGCGAGATCATGTCAGAAAGTCAGGGTCTACCACAAGGAGTGTGGGGCCCAATGTAGTGGTTTCAGCGAGCAGAGTTGCGAAGTCAAGGATGACGTGGAATCCGGTATGCAGTGCGCCTAACACCATCACCTGCCTTGCATGCAGTGGGACGGAAAGCACATCGATAAACAAACTTCAGTTCAAAGTAGGGGCCTTAATAATTAGACTCGGGTTTTGAGGGTTCCCCATTGTAAATATAGTATCATATACCCTAAACCCTAAACCCAACCCTAAACCCCCAAAGCTTGTGCGAATTAGTAAGGCCCCTACGTTAGGGCTTGGGGCCTTCAGGTCGCAGGGTTAAGGTTTCCCAGACACTCCAATATCCCTTAATTAAGGAATATTCCCTTAAATCATATTAGGGATCCTACTATAATTTAAGGTATATTCCTTAATTAAAGGATCTTGGGATCTCCTAAACCCTATGGATCCCTGAAAGGAACTCTATAGACCCCCTTAGTGATCCCTTTAAGGAAGCCTAAGGTCTATTCTTTAATTAAGGGATAATTTGGGAGTCTCGGGTTCTAGGCTGCCAGGGTTAGGACTCGACGGTCTCTTTCGGTGTTGGGGTTCTAGGACCTAGAGTCCCTTACAGCACTACCTGGACCCCAAACATCCTACCTGTTTTAGGACTTATATAAGGAAATCATAATACTGCTGATGGACAAAATCCTGCATTACCCATTATAAGGAATATTCCATAATTCCCATAGTTTAGAGTCCTTAAGGTCATGCAGGATTTTGTCCATCAACAGTAGGACCTAGAGACCCTTCGCTGGCCTTATAACCCCAAAATCGTAGGATTCATATGGGTGGTTGTCAAAATTAGGGTCCCTTTTTGGGTACCCTAAATAATAGGTGCCGTACTATATTAGGGACCCAAAAAGGGACCCCAATTTTGACAACCACCCAAAAACGGAACCCTGAGAAAGGTCCAAGGTTTCTTACATCTCTGCGAGAAGGCAGACTCTGGACTTCCCCAGAGACTCCAATCATAGGGACCCTTCCGGAGATAGGGGCGAGGGGGGTAGGGGACTATACTTCCTCAAATGGCCCCTAAAACCCTAAACCCTCAGGTCCTTATTATGGGCAGTACGGCCCCCTACCCCCACTCCAATATCCCTTAACGAGGACCTAGAGTCCCCCAGAGATTCTCAGGGGCCCCTGAATGAAGAAATAGACCTCAAAGGGATCTATAAGGGGGTCTATAGGGCTCCTTTAAGGGATCTATAGGGTTTAGGAGATCCCAAGATCCCTAAATTAAGGAATATACCTTAAATCATAGTATTAAGGCCTCTAGAATTTAAGGTATATGCCCTAATTAAGAGGCATTGGGTTCTCTGGGTTCTAGGACCTAGAGTGTAGGCCCTTATTCCCTTTTTAAGGGTTCAGGTTCCCGTATAAGCCCCTTTAAACCCAAAAAGGGCACTCTTTTTATTCCTTGGTTACTCTTGTTTCTAGGGTTCATGCATGGTCTAGGGAATAAAGTAAGACGAAACCCTAAACCCTACACCCAATGCCCCAAAAGTCCAACTGCGCCCGATAATCGCAGAGTTTACTCCCACAGACACAAACTGCAGTTCCCAGAGACTCCATTATCCCTTAATTAAGGAATATACCTTAAATATTAAGCCTTAAATCATATTAGAGACCCCTACTAAAATTTAAGGTATATTGCTTAATTCAGGGAAATAAGCCCTAAGCCCTGGCCCTTATCCCTATAGACCCTAACTTGACTGAAGTTCGTACTGCCAGGACTGCCAATGTCAACTTCGCAAAGGAGTCGAGGCTGGGAGCTTGTGATGTTGAAGTTGGGCTGGTGGTGAGTTTAGGGTTTCGGGGGTTTGGAGTTTAGGGGTTTATGAAGGTTTAGGGGTTTAGAGTTTAGGAGGGAGAGTTTAAAGTGTAGTTCATGGTTCAGGGGTTCATTGAGATGCGGGATTTCGGATGTGTGCGAGGGTCCCCTGAACGGTTTTGCTTTGATCAAGGACCTTTTTGATAATCTTCGGGCTCTTACATGATAACCCAAGTGCTTCTAAGATGATAGAGAGCCTGACATAATCTAAGTCTCCAAGGTGCCAAGGACCTTTTCTTCCTATACTGAAGACAAATTTTGCAATTCCCGCTCTGTCTGCTTCAATATAGCGGGTTTAGGGTTTAGGAGCCAGTTCTGATCATCAAGGCCCGCGAATAGTGAGAGGGAAAAAGGCTCATTAGCCGTTTGTGGCTCAGATCCCCCGGGCTTGGGGAGGCGGAAGAGGTATTGTAGGGGGCCTTCTTAAGTAGACCTAGGGTTCTCTTTAAAGGGATCCTTAAAGGGTTCTATAGGGGATCTATATAAGGGTGCTATAGTGTAGGGTCCTTCTTAAGTAGACTATTGTAGGAACCCGATTAAGAAACCTTGGGCTTTTATTGGGGTTCCGGTTGGGAGTTGAGGGTTTACAGCTTGTGCCGGCAAAGCAGTTCCGACCATGTTCTTCTCTGAAACTGCATCTCGTGGGCATCCCTGACATATAACGTCCAAAGTCGTACGAGCTATGTAAGACTGATATCATGATCACGGAGCTTGCTATAGCTGCAATCAAAATCACCCTGGACCCTGAAAAAAATCGTGGTGTCGGAAAAACTACGAATCCTTGTCATAGTCCCGAATAGTATGATCTTCTGCATTAGATGCAGGCCTGGTGTCCAGCGCAAGGAGGCTCGCGGTCACGGAAGTTTGCCTCGGAGCAGTCAGCTTGCCAGGTATATGGGTGGTTGTCAAAATTATGGTCCCAATTTGGGTCCCGAATATAATACGGCACCTACTATTTAGGGAAATTACCCAAAAGGGGACCCTAATTTTGACAACTACCCATATGGTATAGTTCTATAAGAGAACCCTTTACAACAATAGGTAAGTAACAGACTCGCACATTAAGCCTCAGCTGCTAGCATGTGTCTTCTGCGACAGACAAAAACACGAAGAGCGAGACAGAGGGAGAGAGCATAAGAACAGAAAGCTCGGCTCGGTACGAATGGTGTATATATATACAGATACATTTATATGTATATATTTTTAAATTGAATATTATTTTATTATTGTCATATTTTGTTCTATCATAATAAACTGTACTATAATATATTATATTATATTATATTGTTTTCATTATATATTATAATGAATATATATATATGTATGTATATGTTGTATTATATTATATTATATTTTATTATATAATCTATTTTATAGATATTACATGTTATATGTCATGTGTATATATACATATATATACACATATGTAGATATATACACGTACATACATAGCTTCCTGCACACCACCTATCCTACATGTCGAGACAGATAGTCATAGTGGGGGCTGCTTGCGTTCGAACATAAGTACCCAGATGACTACATACATGCAGATGCGACAGGAACACAGGCATCTGTACCCTTGCAGATGCACGCCCAGACACACCCGCAGCATCTCTTCGTTGCGCGATGCTTCTGCTGCCCGAGACGTAGTATAGGAGCCGAAATAATTAACAATATTATGCCTTAGGGTTCCTTGTTACAAGTACACTATACAGGGGTCCAAAACCCTATTCTAATTATTAAGGCCCCTATATTAGATCTCTCTCCCAAACATGGCCGCTGCGAAGTTTCCGAAGCTCGCTGCAGCGATAGAGCCTCCGCTGTCAGAACTTGGTAATGGACCGCAATCCCAACTTGATGGGCTCTTTCTAAGAAGACGGGCTTTGCAATGTCTTCATGAGTTTTGTCTCTAGTTGTCTCTAGTTTTTGCAGGGGTTTGAAAGGGTTGTCTACTAGGGCCCTTTGCAGGATTGCAGAGCAGTGCTTTCAGATGTGGGGCAGGTCCTTGCAAATTAGGATTACCGCCTTTGGGGGTGAAGGAGAAAGGATTTTGCCTGTGAGGGCTTATATTGGGGTTCTTACTATACTCCTTCACAAGAACCTTCGCTTAGCTCAAAGCTTCCACTTCGATCCCGAAACCCTTAACTAAGATACCCTAGACATTCTGCAGGCCTCGGGCACTGAACCTCCAAGCCTTAATATGCATAGTACTGCTACTTTGTCCTATCATGTGCTGATTGCTTCCTTACCGTGAAAAGGCCCATGGTGGTCCTGTACAGCGAGATCTAGTTTTGAGGATCTATTCTATTCATTGTTTATTTTTGGGAGAGCAAACCTAAACCCCAAACCCACCCCTAAATCTCAGATCAAAATCACAGAACGAAACATCCCAAACCCTAAGCCCGGAACCTGAAGGCAACCGTAGAACCCTTCACGGAAGCTTTAAAGGACCCCCAAACCCCAAAACACTAAAATCCTAAAGTCCTAAACCCCCCGACCCCTAAGCCTTTTTCGGCGGAGAGAAAGGGCCGCGCACTTTCAGAAAAAAACGCATAGCTACTATTACTACCATTCTTCCATTCCCTACTAACCAAAGGTAGGTTTGGGGTGTTTAAAACCCTATCAAGATTAACCTTCTGTGGGCTACTGTAGGCTAGGGTTTAGGGTTTAGGATTTAGGGCTAGTAAGCCCCAAGTCTCCGAGGAGAAGAGAGGATCAGCGTTGGATGCCGAGGCGCTTCGATCGCTGCTGGATTCCCAGGTTGGGGGGGTTAGGGTTGAGGGGGAAAGGGGTTGAGGTTAAGGGTTTAGGCTTTAGGGTTTATTTAGAGTTTAGGATTTATAATAGGGTGTATTTACGGTTTAGGGTTCATTTAGGGTTTACGGTTTAGGTGTAGGGTAGGCCTGTTCAAGCGGCTCTAGGATTTGCAGCTTTTTGTAGGCTTTTAGTATCATTGTGTTGGTACATGGTTTGGAGCCGCTCTTGTTGAGCTTGTAAAGTCTATGGTGCTTTCAATTTCGGGGCCTACGGACCTGCAGAGGCTAAGCTCGTCATAGTTAGAGCGCACCAAAGCTGGCTCTATTTTTGGGCTGGGCACCGGATTTAGGGTAGACGGCATAGGGTTTACTGTAGGGCTTGCTAGGGCTAGGAGTTAGGATTAGGGGGACCCCGGGGCTCTCAATAAGGGGCTTTTTAAGAGAGCACGAAGTAGGGTTTCGAAGGGTCCCCCTTAAGGGGTCTCCCGAAGACTACCTACCAAGGGTATGGGCTCCGATTGTGTTGTCCAGCAAGAGGCCATGGTCAAGCTTTTCGAGGAGAATGGGGACTGTGTCCTCCCTGAGACTGCCTGTCCGGGCCTCCTTCCCGGCTCTGCTGCTTGGGCCGAATAGAGGGAAAGTAATGCAAGAAAATACCTGGGTGTTCCTTAAGAGGTGTTTTGAATGCTTCGACAAGTATCTACCCAAGGGCTTTGTCAAGACAAGTATGATAGTGTTGGGTCTGACGGGTATACCCTAAACCCAGGACGAGATCGCTTGCAGGCCCAGCATCTGCCCTCGACCTACCTGGTCATAGATGCTACAGGTCAGGGTTTAGGATTTAAGGATTCAGGGTATCGGGTTTAGGGTAGTAGGCCTAGTAGTAGAGTAGGTAGCCTTTAACCTTTTCGGGTAGTATAATCCCTATATAATCCTTATTCTTATGAAAAATGTTAACCTTTGGTTCCCCATGATACCCGACAAGTAGGTAGGTGGTATTCTGGGCTTTGCTGGTCGTAGTATGAGGGCCTTGGTTGTTCTTCCTACTTGTCGGGTATCATGGGGAACCAAAGGTTAACGGGAGCTAAAGGTTAACTTTTTCATAATATAAGGATCATATAGGGATTATACTACCCCAAAAGGTTAAAGGTTACCTACTCTACTACTAGGTCTTATGTCTGCACCATCACTGCCTTTTGTACTCAGAAAACGATCCTTGGGGCTTCAGTTGCCTAAACAGGAAGTTACGAGCCATATGGGAGTTTCCGAAAATTAGGGGTACCTTGTTTTCGGGGTCCTTATAATTCCCATATATTATGTACCCCAGTAACCCATGATGTCGGTAACCTAACGATGAGTCTTTTTCCTTGCTTCGTATTGTGTGCCGAGAGCAGGATGCCAAAATCCCAGCTGCCCAAACTGAAGCCCTAAAGATTTACAGTGAACCCCAGAAAGCTGGAACATCGATTTCGCATGATTTGTGCTAGGATTCCCTATGATTTACCTAAATTGCACAAGGACAATGATGTTCCAACTTTCTGGCTTCTGCTCTACACCTAGGGGTCCAAAGGACCCAATAATTAAGCCCATAGGTTTCGGATAGTAGTTATGTAGGTTACCATTTGAGAGAGTATATGATTATTAGGTACTCGGACCCTTAGGGTACACCCTAAACCCGCAAAAAAAGCCCCAAAAGCCCCGGGAGCCGCTAAGCTAAGCATCCCTAGCCCGAAAACCCTTAAACCTTGGGAGCTTAATGGCCAGCTTGGAGGTTTAAGCCTCCTGCCATAGGGTTAAGTGTTTAGGTTTTAGGGTTTTACGGTTTCGGGTTTAGGGGTTTAGGGTGAACTAAAGCGCGAGCCCGCCAAGAAACGGAATCTGTCTTGATTCAGCGCCTAGGCGTTTCGGTTCAGGGTTTAGGCTTGACTGTGGCCCTCAAGACCGCGAACCCTGACCTAAACTCTCACAGCTCTAGAAAAGCTTCTTGAAGCACAAACGAGCCCTAAACCCTCTCACGATCGGGCAGCAAAGAATCCAAAAAGCCTCTCAAGTCTAGCGCAGGCGGTTTTGAAACCCAAAATTTCCCCCCCCCCCCTCTAACCCCTCTCGCTCTGTTCTTCGAATGCCTCCAGGTTCCGAAAGGCCTCGGGGCCTCGAACCCCTTCGGGACGGCGCGGCTGAGGGAGATGGCTCTGGCGCACTTCGAGGGCACCGTGGTGAAGGCCGGGACTGAAAGAAAGGAGCGGTTCCTTGAAGGCCTTTTGTAAGGCTCCTCTGAAGAAGAGAAAGAGAAAAGCGCAAGCGCACCGGATAATCATGTGCATGAAAGAAGTAGGGGAAGACTTCCATGTGCTCCAAGGCTATTGATGCTCACTTCGTAACTGGTACCGATGGTGCGGGCTGGACTGCGGATGAGAGCCTGGCATTGCGCCATTTTTTGGCTGCGTTGGAGACTCGTCCACTCTTTTGGTCATCAAAAGATTAATAGTTAGTGAAATTCTTCCAGGGAGGTTCCTCACTGTAGTAGTACCCCCAACGCCGCATTCCACCTCCAAAACAACTCCCACTAGTATCTTCTGAAACAGATAATATCTATAAATCGATGAGATGTTGAGTCCACCTCTCACCATGGCAGAAGGGATCTGACGATTACTGAAGGAATCATGGGACTTAGAAAATGCACGTTATAAATAGGGTGTAAATAGTCAGTTTGAAACTACGTATAAATCCAATTAGGGCACAAAGACCCATACTTGCTAGGCCCCATGGACCTTCAAGCAGATCCTTTCAATGTTCATACAAGAGTTTGGCTACCAGAACCCTGCATCCCCGACGAAGGAAAAGCCCTTGATGCAAAGCTCCGAGCACAATATCCCAAGTTTACTTCGGACATGTCAGTACAAGAGATAGCCCGGAGCTGCAGGAAGTGCGACCCCCGCCAACCAATCAATCACTCTATAGTAGAAGCCAGAAAGTTGGAACATCCTTGCCCTCATGCCCTTAAAGGTAAAGTACAAGGGATCCGAGCACTAATCCTCCTAAAGCCATGTTCCAACTTTCTGGGGTTCACTCTAAATCCTCTGATCCAAGCGTGACGAAGCTAAGCCCTGCAGACCTCCACAAGTTACGCCCTACAATCTCAAACCCCTAAACCCCTCAAGAACCCTAGAAGCCTACAACCTTAAGCCACTAACCCCCTAAGAACCCTAGAAACCTGCAACCTGAAACCCCTAAACCCCTCAAGACTAACCCCCTAAGAACCCTAGAAACTTGCAACCTTAAACCCCTAAACCCCTCAAGAACCCTAGAAACCTACAACCTCAAACCCCTAAACCCGTCAAGAACCCTAGAAGCCTGCAACCTCAAACCCCTAAACCCCCTAAGAACCCTAGAAACCTCAGAGACCCTATAAGCCCTAAGAGACTCAGACGGAGATCCGCGGAGGATCCGTCGAAACAGCAGGACCGCCCTGATAGGAACCCTGAAAGGAACCCCAAAACCCTAAACCCCTGAACCCTTACCCAGAGAACCCAATACCCCTTACTTAAGTAATATACCATAAACTATAGAGGCCTTAATATTATGATTAGCGACAACCCGATGTTTTTCATATTCTTAGTAGCTGAGTGGATACACTTTACACTTTTGGGGATAATATTACCCACTATAAAACTAAAAGTGTACACTGTTTGGTGCTTATGAACTCAGCAACTAAGAGGAACCCCAAAACCGTAAACCCTTCACCTGATTAAGAAACCTTGGGCCTTTATTAGGGTTCCTTTTATGAATCCTAGTATTTTGGGGTTATAGGCCCAGGGTTTCTTAATCAGGTTCCTACCCGTTACATAAAATCCCAAAAGTATCCCTTGAACTTTAAAGGAACCGTTAAAGGCACCCCAAAACCATACGAGTCAGTTCCCGGGAGTATCCCATGAACCCCCAGTACGCCCTAAATCCTAAACCTTATGAATCCTAAACCTTAAACTCTATAAACCCTAATTCTCAGGAGTATCCCATGAACCTTAAAAGAACCCTTAAAGGAACCCCCAAAACCCCAAAAAAGTCCCAGGAGTATCCCATGAACCTTAAAAGAACCCTTAAAGGAACCCCCAAAACCCCAAANNNNCCCTTAAAGGAACCCCCAAAACCCCAAAAAAGTCCCAGGAGTATCCCATGAACCTTAAAAGAACCCTTAAAGGAACCCCCAAAACCCCAAAAAAGTCCCAGGAGTATCCCATGAACCTTCAAAGAACCCTTAAAGGAACCCCCAAAACCCCAAAAAAGTCCCAGGAGTATCCCATGAACCTTAAAAGAACCCTTAAAGGAACCCCCAAAACCCCAAAAAAGTCCCAGGAGTATCCCATGAACCTTAAAAGAACCCTTAAAGGAACCCCCAAAACCCCAAAAAAGTCCCAGGAGTATCCCATGAACCCCGAGTACGCGAGCCCCTTGGACGTCCTGCGAGCCTGGTCCCGGAAAGGCGGTGTTCCCTTGCTGCAACGGCTGTAATCCCAGACCCCCGGGAGGATCCAAAAAGTAGATTTTTGAAGGGGGTTCCTATATAAAGTACGCCATAAAGTATCCTTTAGTAGCAAGGGTCCCAAAGTAGGGGATCTACTTTTTAGATCCTCCTGGGGGTCTGGGATAGAGGGGCCCTTAATAATTAGAATAGGGGTTCCTTTAAGGGACCCTTCAAAGGAGTCTATAGGGGATCAAAAGTAGGGTTCTACACCAGGGTCCTGAAAAGTAGAAGAATAAGGTTCGGGGCCCATCATACTATACTTATAACAAGGAGCCCTAAGAACAATCTTAGTAATTATTTAGGCCCCTATATTAGGGCCTTTAGGGTTTATAGGGTTTGGGGTTCAATGCTTAGGGTTTAGGGTTTTGGGCGGAACTTGGGGGTTTAGGATTTCAGAGTTCCTGTAAGGTCACGACAACGGTTTTTGTAGGGGTTTATTGAATGGGTTTGGGGATGTAGGGTTTGGGGGTTGCGGGGGTTGAGGTTTAGGGCTAGGGGTGCATTCTTAATCTATGTGGGATGGAAGTCTGCCAGCCCCTATACTACGGCGCTTAACTGCTCAGAATAGGGTTTTGAGGTATACTGTGGTATAAATATAGGAAGGAGCCCTGATGTAGAATAGTGGCAAGGGCTCGCTCTTGTTAACTGCGCCAGTACCCGGTAAAGGCTTGGGATTTCTCAAGGTAAACCAACAATCTGACAGCTCAATTCACTTCTTTGGGGTATTGGGAGGATTGGGCCATGCTTGGAATGCTAGTTTGGGATATGTATGTTCGGCGCTGTGCATCAGTAGCTGTTCTTCCTGACGAATAAACTGTGCTTGTGTAGACAAAGGGCATTGGATGTTGGGTGTTGTGGTTAACTAGCAGGTAGACGACCTGTTGAGTTCTCAACCAGCTATTCGTATTTGTTGCTCTCTGGTTTTGCACATAAAACACTTGGTTGGCGGCCTGTGCTTGTTGCGTGGCTACAAGCGTACCTTACTGTTCAGCTATGAGCTTCCTGTTACCGAACAGACATGGCCGGCCCAATAAGCCTCACTCCGCGTCCCGATGTCGTCCGCCCTTGTTGCCGAGGTGGTCGCTGTGGAGAACACTGTCTTGGGCGGCAGCTGGACCCCTGAAGGTGCGGAATCCGCTATGTACAACGGTTATCTGATTTAAAGTCCTGAGACATTCATGCTAAACTTCCTTAAGCCCCTAGCCCTAGACCGCGAAAAGCAGGCTGGAATGGCATCCCAGACTGCCGCTTCATTCCAGATCCACATCTTTCGCAGCGGCTGAGTTTGCAACAGCTTTGGCCCACACCTAAACCCTATAAAGAACCATCGTCTATAATCCTACAACCCTAAACCCTAAACTCTAAGCTCCCTTGACACTTTAACCCTAAGCCTGAAACCCGAGACCCTTAGTTTCGAGCAGCGCTACGAAGAAACTTTCAGACTCCCAGATGAATTTCTTTAACTGAGCTCTTGGCAAGGAAGTTTGTTCAAGTTTTCCGGGCTCTACAGCAAATAATGGATTTATAGTAAGTAAGCCATAGGGGGTTCCTTGTTATGATAAGTTAAGTTATGAAGTTCCATAGCAAGAGCCCAGTTGAGGCACTTCGGGATCCTTCAATCAACAGATCTCCCAGCTCCCGAGAGAACGGGTACGGTTTGTCATTCATCTGGCGGGTTGGCCAAATCAGGTTTCTTTTGCGGTTCCTGAACGATAGGGTGCCGTTTTAGGCGTAGCATTAAATAGGGTTTCCCAAAGGGGCCATGATTTTGACAGTTACCCATCTGTACAACTTCATAGTAATATTTCTAGCCTCGACAATAACAACTACAGCAAAGAAAGCTGACTATATTAGCAAAAACTATCATAGTCATCATAAGCATCAACACAAGTTAACAATGATCATACTCATCATCACAATTATCAAAATGGGAATGAACGGCCACCACGCCCATCGTCCCACGAATAAGCAACTCTACAAACCGTATATAAGCTCCGTAAACCCTATAAACCCGATAAACAAAAAGGTCTGATCTGGAAGACCTGGATCCTGACTCCGACCGGGGCCGCGCCTGCGCTCTCTGGGAGACTTGATTTATTTAGGGCTTCGGGTTTAGGGTTTCGGCTTAGGGTTTAGGATTTCGGTGTAGGGTTTAGGGCTTCGGGTTTAGGGTTCAGGGATGGCCCAAGACCCGACTTATATGAACTTTTGGGGCCCTTCGAATGCAGCGACTCTTGATCCTTAAACCCTAAACTAGACCCTACGCCCCTAAACCCTAAACTAGATCCGAAACCCTAAAGCCTAAACTAGACCCTGAGCGGCTAAACCCTAAGCTAAACCCTAAACCTAAGCCGTGGGGAATGTCAGGAGCTGATGATGCCATGAGAGCCCCACAGGGCCAGGAGCCAACGATCGAAATACCTTCCTGGAGCCGGACGAAGTCATCGTGACGAGAATGAGACTGGGCTCTTGCTACTAACTGTTAATTTCCCGTATTGCTTTCTATATCGAACCCTGCTAATTACACGTAATTTTGGGGAGACTGGGTTTTTGCTAAAGAGTTTAACTAATGTGACCAGAATTGGAATCTGGGATTCTAGAAATACTGTGGCGTCTCATGGTTTCCTTCTAATTACGGTAGCCTGAAGACCTTAACACGAACCTAGGAGATTGAGTCCGAGTCTGCGTCCCCAGCTGCGTGGGAAGCGAACGAGATCAATCCGAGGCCCGGTCCTTACGGCAAAAACCCCCGAAACCTGTAATCCCTAAACCTCTAAAGGGACTATAGTCCCTAAACCCCCCTAGCCCCCCGAAACCCCAGGGTTCTGTTTACTGATTCCTAAATCTCGATAATCCCTATAATCCCTAAACCCCCTAACTCCCCGAAACCGCTTAACTCCCGTAAACCCCTTAACTAACTGAAACCCACGTAAACCCCCGAGACCCCTAAACCCTAAACCGAAGTCGGAAGATCGAGGACACCTGCGAGGAGCTCATCGAGGACACGAGGACGCTGAGACGCGCGGGCCCTCCCTGAAATAGCTATCCATATGGGAGTTTCCGAAAATTAGGGGTACCTTATTTTGGTGTCCTTATAATATGGATCCTACTATTTAGGGTACGAAATTGGGGTCCCCTATTTTCGGAAACTCCCATATGATTTTCTTATTCCAATTATATGACTAATCGCTAAGACTAACCCTGAGGGTCCAAGTACTCCTTGTTCTAGGACTTTGGGGCCTTTTCGGGTACCAAAAGCCATAAATAAGGATCACTTGGACCCTAACACCAAATAATTCTCCCTCCATTTGATTCCATTATAGAAGCCTTAAATGATTATCCACATTATTCCGTATAGAAGCGTGAAGTAATTACGTATCCGCATTATTCCTTATAGGCTTCCTTCTCTAGGTTCCTGAGTAGTACCGTTTTGCCCCGTTTTTTGTTGTAGGGTGAATATTAGGAACAAGGGTACCCTTATGACAAAGGGGTTACTCAGGAACTTAGTTAGATATTTATCCGTAATATTCCTTATAGGCTTCCTTATTCTAATTATAGCAATACCTTAGTAGCTGAGTGGATACACTTTACACTGTTTGGGGATAGTATTACCCACTATAACACTGAAAGTGTGCACTTTTGGGGCTTACGAACTCAGCAACTAAGATACTACAACGGCGCCCACAGCCCGATCCACCCAAAAACGGGCCCCTACTTTATGGGTCAAGTCAAGATCTTCACAGCTGGGTTTACCCAGGCCCCCGGGAGGATCCAAAAAGTAGATCCTTTTTTTTTTGGGGGGGGGGGGGGGGCGCAAAAGAAACCCTCTATAACAGGAAAAGAGGGGGAAACCTAAAATCAAAACCAAACACCCACACCGCACCCAACCACCAACACATAAACTACACACCNGGGGGGGGGGGGGGGTTCCTAGCAAGTACCCTTTAGTAGCTAAATTAGGGGATCACTATACTCCAAACCCTAACCCCTAAACCCCTAACCCCTCTAAACCCTAAACCCTAAACCCCAAAACCCTAAACCCTATAAACCCTAAACCCCAAACCCTAATCCCTAAACCCTAAACCCAAATTAGGGGATCTACTTTTTGGATCCTCCGGGGGGTCTGGGTATAGGGCGTACGAGTGCAGGGCTCCCAGGTTTACAGTTCAGGATTTAGGGAGTTTCCAAAAATTAGGGGTACCTTAGGGTTCCTTTAAAGGTTTACGACAACAGGTTCATGGGAAACTTTGGGGACTTCTCAGGAGTTTACAGTTGACCTTAACCCTGAAGAACCTACATTTTTTAAGGACTTATATATGATTTCCAAATCATAATAAGGAACCCTAAAAAGGTAGGTTATTCGGGGTTAAGGTAGAATTGAGCTACTGGCAGCCGGAGAGCAAAGGCTCAGCGAGTACAGACGAGTGCTACGCATTGCCCGAGAAACAGAGCTGAGGATTCAGTCGTGGCACCTAAGCTCAGTGCTAAGTGGCCTTCATGGCTACCAAACTACAAAGAACATGCGTGTGTACATCTATATATGTGGTATCCTCGCGATAGTTCTTCGGGGGAGGGGTTAGCGTATATATATATATATAGAGAGAGAGAGATGTATGTGTCTATAGATATATCTGTGTGTATATATATATATATATATATGTGTGTACCTATGTGTATGTATGTACATGCACTGCCGCTTTCGAACTCGTTTGAATTTGCGCCTGGGTTGCCTAGCCTTGCACGCCACCGCGGCCGCTTGTTCTTACAATCAGTTCCAGACCCCCTTCCAGCCACTGGGTTGCTGATTGCAGGCACTTCTCCCACCCAAAGTGGTGACATCTCTCAGCTCCCTGTATGCATTTCAGGGTTTCGCGGCTGGGATGTTGGCCCCCCTTCTTTCCCCGCCCGCAAGGGCGGGTGGCCCCTGGGCAGGCGGCACCCGGTAAACCAACGCGCGCTGTGTCTCATCTACTAGGTACTATAAGGGCCTTACAATAATTACCTAGACTATTTTGGGGGTTCCTTATTGTAATTATAGTATAGTATACCCCACAACCCGATTTTAATTATTAAGGTCCCTAGATTACGGCTTTAGGTTGTTATGAACCTGTACAAGAGTCTTGCTCTTGCTTTTGCTTCATCAGCTCTGATTGTGACTCCATCCCGACCACACCCCATCCCGCCCGTCCCCACCCCGCGCCTGCACCCAAAAGTGAAATCAGGTGGTGACGAACTCCCTGTGTGCTGGTTGGAAGGGGAGGAGCTGACGAAGTGTTGGGGGTCTTGCACAATCGCTTTGCTTGCGTTCATGGCCGATCCATCTTGTATTTCCCAATTGCAGCAAATTCTTAGCAGCTGAGTGGGTAATTACACTACACCTTTGGGGGATAAGATTACACCTTAGCCTCTCTGGTCTTACCTCCATAATGTTCTTGAAGACTGTGCCCATGAAGTGAGATTTTCAACATCCGCAGGCAGACACGTCGGATGTGCCCTTCGTACACGCCTGTGTGCTGGATCACCTCCTGGTCGCGGCCTTGGGGGCACTCTTTGGGGGCTTAGGGCTTCAGGGGTTTGGGGGTTTAGGACCCTTTAGGGTTTAGGGGTTCAGGGTTTATGGTTTAAGGTTGTTCAGGAGGGCTTGCTGGTTGCGTAAGGGTTTCCTAGAGGGTGGCAAAAGGCGATTCTACAAGGGCTTTTGCAGCGGCTTTGAGGCTTTTGGGTTTGGCGCTTCGTGCTTAGGGCTGGGGGTTCGGTTTTATTAACCCTAAAGCTTAAACCCCTAAACCCTAAGGTGGGTTGCTAAAAGAGTTTTCAATATGCGACAGGTTTAGACTCAGCCTTCGGCGCAGGGCCTGGTCTGGCGGGACAAGAAAATTATTTGCTATCGATCTCGAGACGGTAACTTAAGTTCAGATCTTAACATGTGCCTGTTGAGAGCATGTAGAATTCACCTTAGAGTAGTAGATTCCTTGACGAGGATCCAGCGATCTTAACAAGAGCCTCGGAAGGGCTTTGAGGTATTGGGAGCTCAGCATTTCAGGTCGTGGCTTGGGATTACAAAGCCCCACAAAAACCTACTTCGAAAAGACATATGCGGGTTTCACAGGGCTCTGGCGTTGAACATTTCTTTTTTCGAAGCCTGAATCATTATCGATATTATTCCTTACAGCCTTACAGTTCCTGCAATCACCATCCCAGAGAACCCAATACCCCTTAATTAAGGAATATACCGTAAATCATATTAGGGATCCCATTATAATTTATGGCATATTCCTTAATTACGGGGTATTGGGTTCTCTGGGATCTACAACCACGAGACCCCAAAACTTATTCTAATCACTACATCCCCGGTATTCAGCACCAAACACAGTCGGAAGCTCAGGTCCCTTCGGTTTCGGACTCGAAAAGAGATAAAGTAGGGCGCATCTCGGGGATTTCGTTGAGAGTATACAGGGCTCCTGAGGAAGTTTGCTTGGAGTTCAGTTGGGGTGATATTTTGGTGATACTAGCCATAAAATACCTGCTAACCTACTGACACTGACAGGTGGAGGGTGTAGTTTCGTTAGCTTAGCATCGTGTTGGGTTCAACATGCAAGTTGCGCCAGACTTATGGCTGCTTGCTGCTGGAGGCGAGTTTTGGAAACTTCACCTGCAGATGATGACGACGATGATGCTGATGAGGAGGAGGAGGGTTGTGATGATTTTATGGCGCTTGTGACGAGCATAACGAGGACAAGCAAGAGAGCACTGGCTGTCGCCATGGTGATTATGATGATGGCGAGGATGAGGATGATGTTGATGATGATGCCTTTGCAAATGGTGACGCTGCTGCCTAGAAAGTGCTGACAATGTTGCTGCAAATTGTTTGCTCGACCGCGCAGATCTCGCATTCCTGGTTCGAGCCTTGCTTGTCTGATGTTCGGATCCAGAACAGGGGATTCTCACATCATCTGTTTGAAATGTTGGTGCAGGATTGAAATCCAGCGTAGACTTGAGCCTTCAACCCGAAGCGCCGCCCGTCCCAATGCGGGGCAGAGCTTGCGGAGTCCATGCGACGATTGAAGGCCAGGGCCAGTGACTTGTGCCGCAGTGGAATATTTCGCGCTGCTTCCAGCGTGGAGGTGCTGTCAGGTTTGGGGCGACTCGGACGCAACAAGACGTCTAGAGACATCTGTGGCGGTGGCCTTGTTATTATGGCCCCAAGGCTCCAGGTACTTCATAATCATGTAATGTAGGAACCTGATTAAGAAACCTTGGGCCTTTATTAGGGTTCCTTACATGAATCCTACTATTTTGGGGTTATAGGCCCAAGGTTTCTTAATCAGGTTCCTAGATTCTCTCCAAACACTAACCTACATCGAGTACCAAATTGGGGTTCTTTGGACCCTTGGGGTAGTCCACGCATTTCACGCCCTGTAGTTCGAAGCCGGAAGATCAATCCGTCTGCAAATTCCTGCGGTGCAGGAATCACCCGAAGCACTGAATTTCCAGAATTTCCGGCGCTTGCAATCACTAAAGGCCCTACAAGCCCTAAATCCCAAGCCCCAAACCCTGCGCCCGCGTCACGATCCCCCTGAGGCAAGTCTTCGATACCAGGAGCATCGGAGATTTTCGGAGTACCACCCCGGCAGCTCGCTTTGCCTCGGAAATCTCGTCCGTAGCGTGAGGTTAAAACAATGATTTGGAGTTGCCTACTATGATCATAGTATAATATACCCCCAACACCCTGTTCTGATTATTGAGGCCCCTATACTACGCTAAGGGCTTGAGACTAAGCCCGCGTGCTTGAGGATTCAACCACAAGGGCCCAAGATAGTATGGAAGAGTTACTCTCGGGGTCCAGTAGTCCTCATTTATGGTTTTTGGTATCAAAAAAGGCCTCCCAAAAAAATCCCGTACGGAGCACTTGGACCCTCAGGGTTACCGATTGTATCCGCTTGTAGTTCCCATATACGTACCCCAAAACCCTTTTCTAATCTACGAGGCCCCTTGTAATTCCCATATACGTAACTGAAGAATGTATCCCAAAACCCTGTTATAGATTGCCAGCCCTCCTACATTATATTTCTGGTTGCTACTAGCTTGACTACAAAATCTGAACATGCCTGGCTGTGACCCTTCAGAAATCGAAACCCACAATCTCAGAGCCTACAGAACTTGCCTAACCCCTACCTTGACCAAAAATAAGCATATCTTTTTACGGAGCTATATAAAAGGAAATGATAACAGAGAACTTTAAAAAGCGCTTTCTTCGGATCCAGGTGAGGCTTTTATCTTTGTCCCATCTCTGGAACAAGTCTGATCCATACTTGGCTCCGAGAACTCGTATGTGCGGGTCTTTCGCACCACACATGAAATCGGGTTGAGGATCTCGCAATTAATTGGGTTCAGGGCTTACGGTTGAAACCCTGAAGAGGTGGTCGCAGAGTTCTGAATGCTTGGTTCGCGATCAGGGCTCCGGGTTGAGGAGACCCCAAAGCCCAAAACCCTCCATGCGCAAAACCTAGCTAGCTCTCAGTGTGACATGCTGCGGTTCATGCGTTGTAAGGAAACTAGGTTCCCGAGTAGTACCCTTTCGCCCTTGTTATTTTGGGGTTCTTAAAACAGAATAGTAGGAAAAAGGGTACCCTTAATATAAAGGGGCTACTCAGGAACCTAGGAAAAAGATGGCTGGTAGAGTTAGCCCGAAGACTGCCGTCGAAGGTCAAGGATGTGGATGTGTTTATCAGCCATTCCTGGTCAGCTGACCGATGGGAGAAATACGTGGCCATGTGCTACTTTCTGAACCGGGGTCGAACTTCATTTGGAGTGTTACTTGTGATATGGAAGTTTCCGAAAATTCGGGGTAGCTTATTTTGGGATCCTTATAGTAAGGATCCTGCTATGGGTCCTCTATTTTCGGACACCCCCATATGGCCGGTTGTCAAGATCATGGTCTCTTTTTGGGTCCTTATTATAATACGGCACCTATTATTTAGGGTACCCAAAAAGGGGCCATAATTTTGACAACTCTCCATACGAGCCCTAATCCCTACAGCATCGCTACCCTAAGCCCTCTGCCCTTCGCCTCCGAAAAATTCCATGGCTTTTTGTGCGGAGGCTTTCGGGGCACGTTGTTGGGGCCTTAATAATTAGAATAGGGCTTTGGGGTTGCGTATTATAAATATGGTACATTAGACCCCCAAACCCTATTCTAGTTATTAAGGCCCTACATTATGTTCCAAATTATTCCGTTGGGTTCCTTAAGGCCCCTACATTATGTTCCAAATACTTCCGTTGGGTTCCTGAACACAACTATAGTCTCTCCCAGCAACGATCCAGGAACCTCGGTTTGGCAGCAAAGGCGCTGACAGCCTCTGTGGTGCTTTCCGAAGGCTTCATGCTGATTAATCCCGGTATGTCCATCCACATGATGTTCTTGCTCTTGCTGGACTTTCCCATCGTTCTCTTCTTCTTAGTCTTCTTCTTTGGGCAGCACCACTTGCGGAGTCTGGGGTCCTCGCTTCTGGGTAGACAGGCTCTGCGTGGACCAAACCGATGAGACAACGAAGTCTGAAGGGATCGCAGGCTTGCCCACGATCGTGGCGAACTCCCGTCAATTGCTCGTTTTGTGGGACAAGTCATATTGCGAACGGCTACTTGTTTCTAATAGTACGAACCTTTTATACACAGGTTGATCGATATCGGGTAGAAAAATGGGGCACTCCCGTCAACAGTAGTGTCTGCACAATTCAGACACTGAACGCGTCTGTGGACTACACACGAGGCTCTGGTGCAACTTTGAGCTGTCGATTTTCGTGAAAAGCCACGGTCTCAAAAACCTGCGTTTTGTGCCACTGTGGCTCACTCCGTGGCTGCTGACGACGATGTTGCTCTCTTACATTTCAGCTCGGCTCGTCGCTGTCTTCTCTGAGTCTGATCCCAGCTTCGTCGTCAATAACACCAACGTGTTTTCAGGAGTTATGAGCAGCGCACTTGCATTCGGTTTCAAGCGGTTCTGCGAGTATGCGGCTTCACCCTACAGCCTCTTCTGTTTGCCGTCCATCATGGTTGGCGTTGCGTCCTTCCAGAAGAAGCTCGATGGACACCGCAACATGCTGGAAAGCATGAAGTCCTTCAATGTACGAAATGCCCAATGTGCTTTGGTCAATGACCGTTCCGTCATCGAGGCGCCTGGCGCTAACGTATGTGTGCATGCATGCCTGCATGTATGCATGTATGCATGTCATATCGTTTGATTTTGCGCGCATAATCTGTTGTCATGTCAAAACATGTCATGTCATGTCATGTATTGTATCGTAGTGCTGTGGTATCGCATTGCACTGGAACGTGTGGGATTTTGCTGTATTTGTGGTGTTGCGACTCTTGTAGTGTATGTAAGGTATGTAGAGTACGTAATGTGTGCAATGCGTGTGTGTGTGTGTGTATGTGTGTGTGTGCGTGTGAGTGTGTGTGTGTGTGTACGTGTACCACCCTGAAGCCAAAGGACTTTGAGTGCATGCAAAGCAAAAGAAGCAGGGGGCGTAGGGAACGTCACTGGCAGCTCAGCCAACGAAGACTGCCAGTGACAGGGCATGAAAACGCACCTGCAAATGAGAGGGTGCACCTGGGTCGTCGTGACAGCGTGTGGACCTTATGAGGAGTTCCTGGGTCCGTCGTGGCAGCTGGAATCCTCACCCCTTGGAAGTGCAAGTGTATTTTTCCGTGCTGAGCTGAAAGCAAGTCGGATATGATCGAAAAGATAAAAAAGAGGAAGAAGTGAAGAGAAATAGATGAGAAAGAGACTCGACCGTCTAACCCACGTTATGACTTCGGTCGTGTCAGGGGTCATTCCGTGTGTGTGTGTGTGGGGATCCTAAACTACAACGGGCTTCACCTCTTTCAGAGTGCAGGGGAAACCAACACCCAGGATCACAAGTACTGGGGTCCCTGCCCCCGCTGAGGGTAGTCTCANGGAAACCAACACCCAGGATCACAAGTACTGGGGTCCCTGCCCCCGCTGAGGGTAGTCTCAGCGGAGGAGGGGGCATAGGTGAGTGACCTGCTTAGGCTGCTTTTTCCTGAGTTTTTCATCATTAAACATCAGCAAGGAAATCTGAGCCTATTGAAGGACCCCCATCAAAGCTTTTCTTTTTGATGCCTCAGCTGAGTTCTGAACTCACTGCTGAGTTGATATCACTTCTGAGAACACGTTACCAGGGTAGCCTGGGTGTTCAAGTGTGAATGGGCATGGCCTTCCGTCACGGCGCCATTACCGCTGCTCTCGAGGCAGTATTACCTTGAGCTCAGAGCCCAGAAGGGACGATACAGATCCTTGGCTGGGCCCCTAACAGCTCTCAAAAACCAACAGACCGGCAAGTCTTAGATGACGGGGGAAGTATATTGAGGCTTCTGAAGTTGAGACAACTGTTGAGATTAAGCAGTGAGGTCCGCCTGAGTTTCTGACATGTGCACACTTGGTATACTTCATCTTGTTGTCTTTAGGTTGCTTCGTTGTTTCGGTTGTAGTCTTAGCTTTGGTTACGTCAGCTTCTGTGCACAATGGAGATCAACATCCAAATCAAGAACGTGCAGAAGCCAGAGGACGTCTTGAATGCCTTCGCAGCGATCAGCAGTGCTTCAGGAGGGAGAGATCGCGGCATTGCTTCCGGAGGGNCAAATCAAGAACGTGCAGAAGCCAGAGGACGTCTTGAATGCCTTCGCAGCGATCAGCAGTGCTTCAGGAGGGAGAGATCGCGGCATTGCTTCCGGAGGGCGAGAACGTGGAAGGAGCAGACCACCGTTTCAACGGTCAGCATCTACACTGCGGGCCTTCAAGCATCTACTTCACTGCAGACTCCTACGGCGTCGGGTCATCAAGCATCAACTTCCGTGCAGGCTCCTATGGTGTCGGGCTTGCAGACATCTACATCACNCATCTACACTGCGGGCCTTCAAGCATCTACTTCACTGCAGACTCCTACGGCGTCGGGTCATCAAGCATCAACTTCCGTGCAGGCTCCTATGGTGTCGGGCTTGCAGACATCTACATCACTGCAGGATCCTTTGGTGTCGGGTTTGCAGGCATCTACATCACTGCAGGCTGCCACGGTGTCGGGCTTGCAAGGACCTACTTCACTACAGGCTCCTACGGTGTCGGGCGTGCAAGGATCTATTTCAGTGCAGGCTCCTACGGTGTCGGGCTTGCAAGGGCCTA
>BGNK01002420.1:3437-21444 GCA_003297005.1 Symbiodinium sp. clade A Y106
AAGACTGACGTGTGCCATCACTGTGGGAAGAAAGGGCATTGGGCACGCGACTGCTGGCTGAAACAAGCAGCTGCGGTGTCTCCTTACGAAGCCAACGCCACAGTGACCACAGGTACTGCCGGAAGCTCTGGGAACGCCGCTGCGGGGAGTGCCTCTGCAGCCACCAAGGCAGCGCCAAAGCCGCCAGGCAACCAGCCCACCACGAAGGGCGATGTTGGGAAGGGTGCAGAGAAGGGCGTCAGAACGTTCCTTGAGGGAGCGTACTTTGCAATGCCTATGGTTGCACCTTCCTTCGTTGAGTCGGGAGACAAGATCTTTTGNGAGCGTACTTTGCAATGCCTATGGTTGCACCTTCCTTCGTTGAGTCGGGAGACAAGATCTTTTGGCTCTTAGACTCTGGCAGCTCGTACCATGTTGTTTCCCGTGCGACGCTTGAAAGCAAGAAGAGACCAAAGACTGTCTGCCAGACTGCCACCGGTGACCTGGTTGAAGTGGGAAGCGACACCCATGCGACGATTGAGGTGAATTTTCTCACCACTCGATCAATCGAGAAACGAGGAGGAGTTCTGAGCACCTTTGCGTGCACCTGCCGCCTTGAAGCCGTAGTGAGTGACGAGATTAAGCACAATTTGATCAATCTGAATTTGCTTTGCTGGAAGGGTTGGAGGCCCACTCTTTATGAAGGTCTCTTGACCGCAGAGCAGAGAGGGATCACTTTGTACCCACATCTGTATGGTGATTGCACTTGGCTTGAGTCGNTCCTTCCGCAATGCTTGCGAGTGTTTCGTCGCATGTCGGTCGGTCGGTTGGTTGGTCGGGTGATTTTTCTGCGCATGAGAAACAGCATGAGTTTTCACGGCATGAGCACGAGTTTTCGCGTGAGCAGCATGATTTTCCACAGCATGGGCATGATTTTTCACGAGAACAGCATGAACAAACGCATGTTGAACAGAGTCAGTTGCCGCATGTTGGTGGGAACACGTTGGGAGAGAGTGCAGTAGGTCAGTCGTCTTGCGATAGCTCTGGAGTGCAGTTGGTAGGTCAGTCGTCTTGCGGTAGCTCTGAAGTGCAGTTGGTAGGTCGTTTGCCTGCTAGAGTGGTAGAGCTTCTGCAGTCGAGTGCCGTAGGAAAGCCTTGTCAGGATCGCCGTTTGTGCCAGGACCATGTAGGAACGCCTTCTGCTTCAGGGCCGACGACCTCTTCCGGACTAGGCCCGACTTTGGGTGCACAGGGTTCGCTGCGAGGGTCTGCGAGTGGAAGTGAGCTCTTGCAGCGGAGTGCTTGCGTGCATGGCTTGGTCGGTCGGTCGGTTGGTCGGTCGGTCGGTCGTTCAGAAGTGCAGTTGCAGTCGCCTTCGAGTGTTTGTGCGGTCGATCGTTCAGAAGTGCAGTTGCAGTCGCCTTCGAGTGTTTGTGCGGTCGATCGTTCAGAAGTGCAGTTGCAGTCGCCTTCGAGTGTTTGTGCGGTCGGTCGTGCAGAAGTGCAATTGCAGTCGCCTTCGAGTGCCCAAGAAGAATCACAAGCTGGGGCCCTACGAGATGATGAGGCCATTCCCGAAGTTACACGAGCCGAGCAGGCAGAGTGGGATCGTGGGAACTGCAGAAAAGGCAGGGTAGCTTCCCTCCAGCGCCTTTGCACTCAAGCATGTGCTTCAGAGCTGACTCATCAGCCACGATCATAGACAAGTCGCAACAAAGCATCATCGGCACGGCTGCTGTCAAGGGCATGGAAAGCCCGTGTCCGAAGTCTCTTCCAACAGCAAAGAAGCTCAGGATGGCCTCTTTGGTCACTTGGCTGAGACCGTCCTGGAGCTCGCTCACGGTCGCTGACCGAACCGTGGTAAGCACCATCCAGGCATCTTCTGATGAGAGTGCTTTCGGACCGAGTTCTTTTACGGTCCAGTAGAATGTCTGAAGGCGGCGTCTATTGTTCGCCTTCAACTGATTGCCTGGGCTGACTTCATCGCTATACAGGATGAGCGACCACTTTGATGCCATGGTGCATGGTCTTTCTTCGTGAGCCCGTGCCCAGTGTTCTCTGAAGCGCTCGCAGCTTTGCAAGGTTTGCCACAACGTGGCAGCTGGACAAAGGTATTTGATGGCCACCTGTGTGCCATCCAGTTTCTTCATATGCCATTCTTTCACCAAGGAGCCATATGGTGTCTGCACGGCAACTGCTCTCTGCCGTGCTCTCTTCACAGCTGACCTGGAAGTGCCAGCAGGCAATGTGTCAGCATCCCGAACAGCCTTCAAAATTTCAGCCAAACCATTTTGGCTGACATAGGATCGCCTCCCCAGTCTAGAAAGGTCTAGAGGTGAGGCCATGGTATATCGAGCGAGCTGAGCCCTGCTCAAGTGCTCAGAGCGAGCGAAGCCCTGCTCCGAGATCTCAAACTAATGCCATTCGCACGACACAGGGTGTAAATCTCTGGAAACATATATGTGTATATGCATGGTTTAGGTTAGAGCATTTAAACCCTAAACCCCAAACCCTATAAACCCTACAAGCCCCCTATATAAACCGTGCAGCTCTTTCTATGTACACTGCTTCATGTATAGATACACATCCAAGTCCGGTTTCAGCAATGCTCCTAAAGGGCAGCTGGAAATGTTGCTGCAAGAACATGACTGCATGCAATGGGCAGATGGCTGCATCTTCACATACACATTCTGCTACAAGTATCATGTTCTGAAATCACGTCCGACACTTGCCGCTGCAGCACCGTCTATGTAGATCGACAACTCATGCAGTCGACCCAGCCTGCCGGCTTCCGGAAGCATAGAGGCCTCATCAACCAGACAAGACGTGGGCACCCCATTATATGTATACACCGCCATCATCTAGATTAAGATCTTGAATATATAATCCCCGGCGAGCAGCGACTCTCTGCTTGTAACCCCGAACCCTGAGATTAAAACCCTGTATCGAGGTTCCCCCATCGACAAGGAAGAAGCTATAACGTAAACCTTACAACGAAAACCACTTCATATACCCAGGGTGCCTAAACCCTAAACCCTAAACCCCTAAACCCTAAACCCTAAACTATACCTCCAAAAATCAGCAAGGGGCCAGTGTATACAGCTTGATCTGGACGGGTGCACCTGCACAGTGTGATGCTGGTCATGCTTCTGGCTGTTGCATGTTTTCATGGCTGGCTCTACAATCACTGGTCACGTGCCAACAAAGACGTTTGTATACGGACACAGACAATCAAGCCTAAATCGAAGTTTTATAGCCTCGGCCCGAAATCTTACCATAAACCGTACATGCATAATATACGTGTGCATATATAGACATATATGTATATACGTATAAACATATATACATATAATCTAAAATACAAAAACACATATACACAAATGCACAGAAACACATATGCACATATACACATATACAACATATAGACCATCCGTATATATTCTATATAGAACACCATGTACATGCGAGATCGCTGCACAGAAAGCTCCCTGCAAGATTTGTTCAGAACTCCTCCTGCAGTGCAATCAGAATCGGCACCGCTCCACGGTGCAAAATATGCTCGCATCGCCTATAAAGCATGCCGGCACCTATGACCTAAGGGGCATTGGGGTCAAAGCCGGCGACTTCCGCCAGGTTCGAGGATTTAAAGATATCACCCGTTGGCGAAATCCACTTGCCGTACAAGCTCTGGTCCGTGCTTCGTCGCCGAAATTCGATCTTCCACCCTGACTTCTTGTTGATTGTCTTCACAACCTTGTTGCAAGCGGACTTGGCCTTCGCCTTCGGCTGGGACTGAACCTTCGCCTTCGCCTGGGACTTAACCTTCGCCTTCGCCTTAGCCACAACCTTCGGCTTCGGCTTGATGTTGCCGGGGGCTGCATGGGGCTTCTTCATGGTGATGTTCTTGTCAACCGGGCCTTTGCCTCCAACACCTTGCATCCAGGCCAGCTGGTCGTCAATGTCAAGCGGGGCATCCACAGGCTGTGTTGTGTCCTTGTGCTCCGTCGTGTTCGCAGGAGCTGGATTGGGGGGAGGGACTCCCGCAGCTGGAGTTCCTGTCGGGGCTGGCAGAGCAAGCTGCGAGCCAGACGAGGGGGCAGCCGCTGCATCTGGCTGATTCGGCAATGGCAGTTGCTGGGCGGGCTGCTTTGCCTGTTTTCCGGAGCTTGGAGTGAAGATGTGGAGTCCGGGGATGCTGCCAGCCTGCGAGGAAGCAGCAGAATTGGATCCTGCACCCATATTACCCTGCATCATCTGCAGGCACTGCTGCAACATCGTACCCATCATCATCATCGGGTCCATGTTGTTGAAGCCTGTCGAGGTAGACGACGTCGCACCGATGGCCAACACTCCCTTATTCTTGCCGGCAAGCTTGCTGGAGTTTTTCCGGAGGGTCTCGATGTTGTTGATTTGCATGATCTGCTCCACCGTGACCGGCTCGGGCGGGTCCGCCTTGTAGGAGATCTGAAGGTTCTCGGGGAGATGGTTCACACTGTCTGGATACACTGTGAGTTGCACGGGCTCGTTCTTCGGAAGCTTCTCACGTTTCGCCTTCAATTTGCGTTTCCAGGTTCCCAAAATGTTGTAGAACTCCTCAGGGGACCTGCTCGACAAACCAGCTGCCACCGATGCCAGGATTATGGCACCGTTGGTCGTCTCTGTGGGGAGGATCAAGCCAATCTTCACACAGCGAACTGCCACCTGGTCCAGTTTCTCCTGTTCCGACAGTGCAGGGTCTGCCAATACGGCTCGGTCGGACTGCGACAAGAATGCCCGGAAATGAGCACACTCTTGACTCGGTCGCTTGCCCTTGGGCGACGACACTGCGGAGGACACACTGTTTGACAGTGCGACCGCGAATTCTTTCTTCAATCTGTCGCTCCATGGCCCCTGACCAAAGGCAGAGCTGATTTGTGCCGCCGAAGCCGGATCAATGCGACCTGCGGACTCCAACGTTATCTTGGACGTGTCAAAGTGGGCCTGAACCATGCTCTGGTATGTGTCGTCGTCGACCAGGCTCCGCTGTGTCCGTAGGAACTCCGCAACGTGGTTGAGATGCTGGAGCACCTTGTCCGCCATTCCCTATAACACGGTCGGCTAAGAGGCTGCTGTCAGACACTCGCGAGCAAAAGCCCTGCGAGTATTGGTGTGCGAGCGATGCCCTGCACACCATCCACAACAACTGCATACATACTCCACTTGCAACTGCTGGAAGTCGTCCTGCATGTGCAGTCGCACGAACAGTATACCACTGTACCACTATACCTGTAAGCTTCCACTATATACCACTATACATCTACCACTATATATACCACCATATATCAGTAGCACTATACCACTATATAGCCAACACCACCACTATATATACCACTATATATACTTATATACAGCAACATAACATATATATATATGTATATAAATATATATATATGTATATATACATAGATATAGCTTTGTACCTCTAGCTCTACCTATATACATGCACCTGTACCATTATATATCCGAACAGTCACAGGTTGAAAGTCACTTGCGAGCTAGGGGTTTAGGGTTTATAGGGTTTAGGGTTTAGGGTTTAAGGTTTTGGGTTTAGGGTTTAGGGTGGTGGTGGTGGTGGTGGTGGTTGTGGTGGTGGTGGTTGTGGTGCTTCTGGTGGATGTGGTGGTTGTGGTTGTTGCGGTTGTGATCTGGCTCTTGTGGTTGTTGTGCTCGTGGTTCTTGTGGTTATTCTACTTCTTGTGCTTGTTGTGGTTGTTGTCGTCTTTGCGAGAGCACATCATGGGCACATGCAGGCGGAGGAATACCTCGGACAAGCCTTCATTTTATCGCACATGCACAGGAAGCTTCAAAGTGCACTGCATCACAAAAGGAGCTGGGACCGTGCACTGCATCACAAAACGAGCTCGGACCACAAAGCCTGCTACTCAGGATCGAGTCTTCGAGAGCTGCTCCACCATTGCCCTGAGTACAGCCATCTCCTCCTCTAGCGACACCACTCTGGTGCGAAGTTTCTGGGCACCGTGCTCCAACTCCAGGACCTCAGACTGCAACTGGATGACCTGGCCCTCAAGCTCGCTCACTTGGTTCTGCAGCTCGCTAATGCCACGTCTGTCATCCGCCTGCCTGTTCTCGATGAGATTTGCCTTGTGGTTCACTGCCTCGCAGTAGCCGGTCCAGCGATCAAGATCAGCACTGAGGTCCTCAATTGCCTTTGCATGGGTCTGCACGGCAGCGGGATCCACCGCACCCTCTGTCGCCACCCAGAGCATGCCATCGCGATGCGATGATCCGCCGCACCATCCGCGACAGCCTCCGTCGCGCGGGAGATGCCATCGTGCTCCGCCGCAGCCTCCGTCGCCGGGGAGTCGGGCTCCGCCACAGCCTCGGAGAGCATGCCACCTTCGGAGCTGGAGCTTTCGGCCATGTGTCTCGGTGGCAGGATGCTTTTGGCCTGCTACCACAAAACTGAAGCCTCGCAGCTTCACAAGAAAATTCTTGCTTCCCCATGTTGCAACGACTGGCGATAGTGGTGGTGGTGGTGGTGGTGGTGGCGGGGGTGGTGGTGGTGCTGGTGGCNGGTGGTTGTGGTGGTGGTGGCGGCGGCGGCGGTGTCTTCTTCTTCCGGCAATCTTCTTGTTCTGGCAAGACGACATGCACTGCACAGCACAAGCGAACTACACTGATATACGACTATACTAGCACAGTATACTAATACTATAGTCTAATACGACAGCACAACTGTACGAGGATGACCACGACCTATAGATTATATACGATATGGACTACGAACTAGTCTATAGTACTACGAGTACTATAGTGTACTAGACTACTATAGTACGACTATAATACGACAACTACTACTACTATACTACTACATAGTACTACTACCATATAGTACTACTACTACGACTACTACAAATATTACTATACTTCTAGAATACTACTACTGTACTATATATATATATATACTACTACTACTACTACTACTACTACTACTACTACTACTACTACTACTACTACTACTACTACTACTACTACTGCTACTACTACTACTACTACTACTACTACTACTAGCATAGACTACTACTACTACTACGACGACGACTACTACAACAACAACAACTACTACTACTACTACTACTACTACTACTACTACTACTACTACTACTACTACTACTACTACTACTACTGCTACTACTACTACTACTACTACTACTACTACTAGTACTATATAGTACTAGTACTATACTACTACTATAGTACTACTAGTAACACTACTACTACTACTACTACTACTACTACTACTACTACTACTACTACTACTACTAGTATACTACTACTACTAAACTTCTATTACTATATAGACTAGTATAATATAGTACTACTATACTACTAATAAAACTACTAGTACTAGAACTATAGTGGTACTACTACTACTACTACTATACTACTACAGCTACTATACTACTACTATCTACTATACTACTATACTATTGCTAGTATAATAGTACTCTATATATATATATATACTACTACCATGCAATCGGTCACCTGCTGACTGCTCCCGGCTTCCTCTCTCACTCCCTCTCTCTCTCTCTCACGCATGACAACTGCATGGTGCTGTCGCTGCTGCTGCTGCTGCCGCCGCTTCGTCGTGTGTGGCCGCCGTTGCTGTTTCTATTGTTTCCTGTTGTTGCTGCTGTCGTTGCTGCTGTTGCTGTGGATCCGGCTGTTGCGGCTGCTGCTGTTGCTGCTGTGGCCGACATGCAAGCAGAACTGACATGACTGCAACATGCACTCCGCTCGGCCATGGGCCCATGGCTTCCAGAAGAACAGCCTTCCCGCCCCCATGCCGGAAACCTCCACGAGCACCGTTGCAAAGACCCCCAAGTCCCATATCCTCCCGGTTTCCCCATGTCGTTTTCCCACAGCCCCAGCCCCCCAGGAAGGCGCCCGACGAACAAGAGCAAAGGTCACTGAAGCACGACATGGGCACATGCACTCATGAACTGACACAGGAAAGTGACATGTCACGTCCTCCGGCCCAACGACCCGCGGCTTAGAATGACTCCGCTGTCGCAGCCCGGCCCATTGTTTGGTTTGCCCTGCCTTTGGAAAACCAACACACAAGAACCACACACCGTTTATGGAAACATAAACCTGCACCCCCCAAGTTTATGGAAACATATAGTGGCATAGGGCAACTTTATGTTTCCATAAAGTTTTCCATTCCCGGATCTAGAAAGTTTATGGAAACATAAAGTGCGGCACCGCCACTTTATGGAAACATAAAGTCGCGGCCAGCAAGTTTATGGAAACAGAAAGTCGCATATGGAGCTGTTGTTTCAACTCAACTCAGTGGGGTAGCCCCCCGGGGGAAACTCTGCCCGATTTTTTTCCGTTTGTTTTGTCCCCAGTGGTGGAAATCGGCGCCAAATGCATTTTTTGGCGGTTGCTCGTTTGGATTTTATACCACCCCTGCCTGTGTTTTGCTGAGTTGCTGAAACCTTGGAAATCAAGTGGCCTGATGGCCGCCTATGTTGGGGGGGGGGGGGGGGGGNGGGGGGGGGGGGGTCGGCGCAATAATCATGCACAGCAACACACAGGTCGTCAAGTCTGCGATTGCCCATGCTCGATCCGCCTGTGTTTTCATTCTCTCAGTACCTGTAACTTGTTGCCGAAGGCCAGGCAAAAGGCGGAATTAACGAGGGCCCTGCGATGCACTCGGGAAGGATTCCTATAAAGATGACAAATGAGATGTACCATATGCAGCCCAAACGAACCCCGATACGTGTTCCCGACCCGGCTTTCACGTTCTATGCATGCACTATGGAAGCACTCTAAAAGATATTCACTTAAACCTCCTTCTGTGCAATCGCCTGCGCAGCCCGAAATGCAAGGTGAGACGGCACGGGGAAGCAGCCCTCGCACACACAAGCCGGCATAGGCAATGCTTTAGCAGGCAAGGAGGTATGTGCTTGCAGCAAAATCAGGGAACCCAATTCTACCTGTGGTTCGACCTATACACTATGTGCCTAGCTGTCTATATATGCCTGCATACATATCTACTGACATAGCTCGCTGCATATGCCTTCGGCTTTGGACCTCGTCCTTATGGAGACCTACGTGTTCTATACTCGTTCCTATACCTGTATATACCTACACCCACCCATATGAACACCTACACGATATTGGTCCATGTACGTGTGCACCGACCTATATTTGTGTCGGTATACTCACCTACACCCACCTATACCTACTTTGCTGCCTACATGCCCATCTACCCATATCTTTACCTACCTACCTACCTAGCCAACCTACCAATTCCTAGCTATAACAGACCATATATACCCCTTTTCTATGTGGGCAAACCGACCCGGGCTTTGGGCTTTGGCCCGCCGATATACCTGCCTGCCCAACTTAAAGAGCTACTGTGGCAATGGCGGATCCCTCAGTGGACTGTGGGTTCTCAGCTGCATCGAAAGCTCCGATCTAGCTACCATAGCATGCGACTATAACTACACATACACTTATACACCAACCTATACACCAAAACCCAAGCACTGCTGCCCACATTGTTTTCATGGTGCTACCATGCACTGCCTGGCACCTGGACCCACACGTGCTCTATACTTCCTCTATACGTATGTTTGTCTGATCTACACATGCACACCCACACAGAATCGCCGCACTTGTGCGTGTACGGCCGCACAAACTTCCTATTTCGGGGCTTCCAGACAAACATGGCTTCCTGACAGAGCCTCGGCAGCTCTTCGTTTGAAACAGCCGAACTGTTGTGTAGGCAGGCTGTTGTTAAGGGCTATATAGGTATAGAATTTATAAATAACTCTTATAGGCTTTAGGGTTCAGCTATTCATTTGGTTGGGGGGGTTTAGGGTATATAGGGGGCCATATATGCAGGGTTGTATATGGGCATCTATACAGGATTGGGGTATATAGGGTTTGTATATATTTATGTATAAACATATGTATGTGTCTAGATATATGTATATACAGGGTGCATATGTAGCTATCTATATATATGGTTCTATATATAACTGGGGTGGTTTAGGGTTTATAGGGTTTAGGGTTTAGGGTTTATAGGGTTTAGGGTTAGGGTGCTATATATGTATGCAGATCTATACGAGAAAGTTTGTATATGATGTAGAAGGTTAAGGGTTTAGGGAATGTTTTGCATGGGCTGCACCCGGGGCAACTCCTGCTGCCGAAGCTTCGACACCTTGCTGACAGGTGCACCCTACAAACAAGCCGATTACCTCGGGGCTGGTCACACAGAGCTGTAACATATCTGTCTGCTGAAGTATACCATGTTTCACTGCACGGTTGTGTGACCTGCCCCTCAAGACTTCTTCCGCCTCCGCAGCAAGCCTTCTATATAGAGCACTCGAGAGTCCGGTGCAGCACACAGTGAAAGCTGTACCATAAGTATATGCCTTTACTAAAACAACTTCAACCATGCAGAGGCACCACTCAGGACAGTCCTATATGCACAAATTGCAACCATTCACATCACCAGCTTCCACTCTCACACGACCGTTTTCTCGAGAACTCGTGCCAAGGACTGCATAGCCCCCAGAGCTTGCCGCATATCGGCCATATGGGCTTGCTGCTGAACATTCCTTTTGTGCTGTTCCTTTCGACCAGCACGGATGCGATCACGAGCACGGCCATGTCCAGGCCTGGGAAGAAAGCTGGGGCTTGTTTGGGTTGGCTCTGCAGCATGCAAAGGCTTTGAGTTCTATAGGGGGGGGTTTAGGGTTTTTAGGGTTATACATATAGGGCATATATATATATATATGTCAGTTGTATAGGGCTGGGTTTAGGGTTTAGGGTTTATAGGCTTTCGGGCATATATACAGGGTTTATATAGGGTTCGGCCTGCGAACTTTCTTCTCTCTTGTTATTTTAGTCGTCGTTTTCTGAACACAAACGAACATGTACCCATAAAAAGTATATGTGCACATGCCTCTATAAGCACAAACAAGGCACGGGAAGAAGTCGCCACGATTGTTCACGAAGCCATCTCGCACGTAAGTCCCGCGGCTGCTGTCGGAGCTGGAGCCAGAGGCCCACGACTTGTTCGGCTTATAGCCCTTGCCGCCCTTGCCGTAGCCCTTGCCGTAGCCAGTTGTTGTCCTTCTTCACAGGCTTGTGCTTCGGCCACGTCGTGTCCTCGGACATCTCGGAGCCGCTCTGCGACCACCCGGCACATGCCTCATCGCCCCACGACCAGTCACCTTTGATGTCCTCACACCAGCTCTGGCCCCATGACTCCTCCGGCCACTCTGCCTCCGAGCCATCGTCATACTCCATCTTGGGCTCCAGCCAAGTCGCATCTGCGACACCAAGGCCCGGGTCCTCGCCGCTGCATGCGGCATCCGGGACACCCAGGTCATCATCCTCAGCAGCCGCCATGCTGCAAGCTCCCAAAGGAAGCACACAGTCGCAGCTCGCAAAAACAAGCGATCTGAGCAGAACATGTTGCCGCACAAGCAAGACAGTCACTCCCTGCACTGTGCACATGCACTCCCTGCAGCATGCAGAGCTATGCCAGACTGCACTCAAAAGGCGACCAAACGACTGCATCCCTCATGCACTGCATGACTGAATCTAACGGCCATGCATGTTGCTGTTGAATGCATGCACGGCTCACTTTCACCGGAACGAGGTGCTGACTGCATGAACTTGCAAGAACTGACGGTGCTTCGGACGTGCAGCCCTACCTCGGTGCATCCTGAACATTATAACTGTCGTTTCATGCATGTCCATACAGAATTTACGAGCAGCAAAAGCATTTAGATGCATGTTTAACATGTTGCATGCCGTGCATGTGTCCGGTGAAAATGTGAACAGTTCTGTTCACACAACACAAGCACCCGCCACTGAAACACATGTGTGCATGTATACTTATACAAGCCCCGATCTTGGATGACACTATCTAGATATGGAGAGTGAACAGATAGGTCATTGAGTCTTATATAAGCACGTGTATGTTTTGCAACCCGACATACACACGTCCGTATATGTGTGTATATATATATATTGACAAATACATACGTAAACATGTTTATGTAGCTACGTAAATTATTAAAAAAAAGACAAGACCCTGTCGTGATATTATAATACGTTCCTTTATAATAGATACACAATCTAAATGCACATGTCGATATCTTGGATCCACATAGTATAAAGTATATGTGTGTGTGAGAGGTGTATACATCTACATATATATATATATATATGTAAATGTAGACACTATATATATATATATATGGTTTGCATATCTATATACATGGATATATCAATATATCAAAACAAACACAACACTAAACCTTTAAACAAATATAGACAGACATCCCAACTGGCAAAATTCGTTCATATGTAACATGTAGACACTGCAAAGCTTCCTAGCTCAACTTCTGGTCAGACTGCAAATGCCTGTGCTTGCAGGGGTCTCGCCGGATTGCGAAGGAAAATCTACAACATTGCAGTTCAGAATCTCACTCCTGCAAGGCTTTGTCGGCATCGTCTTCCTGATTCTCGGCATTCTCCGAAGCTTCGCCATCATCTTGAACGGGTTTCCTTTTGGGCTTGGGGCCTCGCTTTCGCCTTTTCTTCGGGCTCACATTCTGGGCCTTGGCCCGTTTGCTAACTGGCTGTTGCCAAGGGGGCGACTCACGAATCGCCTTCTTCATATACTCCATGTTGTCAGTCGTGAGTTCCATCCATATGTCCGCCGTTTTCAAAGTCCACAAGAGTCGGATTTGCGGGGGATCGTCATCGGAGCCTTCGATAGCTGGTGCTGTCACAAGGACACTTCGGCCAGCTATGAACTCATCTTCCTGCCTGGCGGGCCTGATGTTCTTCGGGATTTCAGATCCTTCTGCTTCCGCAGCTTGTACGATTACACGTTTGAGAGCATCGTCACAGGCTTGTTTTCGAAGTTCTTCCATCGTGACGAACCACTGCACATTAATATTGTGCAGTGGCCTCCTGCTGTTGCAATGTGCCTGGAGTGCCCGCCCAGTCACGAACTGGGTGAGTTCGCGACACCACTTGTGCAACTTGATAAACGTGTAGCCGCCAACGATCTGGGTTTCGGGCATCCACACCCCCTTGATGTTCTTGCCTGATACGCACGTCGCCGTAAAGATTCGAAGGGGCTTCTCGTCCTCTGATTCGCCACCCTCTTCAGCATCCTCCGCTTCGGGAGGCTCCATGGTCTGCAAATGCAGCGAGCAGAAGCCCTGCTGCACGAGGCCGCGAGCAAAGCCCTGCGAGCCTCACGTTTAAGTCGTAAGCCGAGCAGCTGCATGTGCATGGCAGGCACATATTCATAGCATGCAGAGGCTTCCCGCGAGGAAGATATTGCACTGGGCCGTGGCTTCTATCACAGCATGCATGATGCTTCTTTTCTATGTCACAAGAGCATGGGGGCTTCCGCCGAAGGAGTCTTTAGTGTAATCCAAAAGTGAAGCGGGGCTTCTTCCGAATCTAATCAAAACTGCAGCGGGGAATCATCTACGGCTTTCGGGCCTTCTTCTTGACGGGCTGCAAAACCTCGATCGCCTCCTGTTTGCCCATGTCGGGCCTCCATAGCACCAAGTCATCGTCTGCCTCGAGCTTGACAAAATTGCGGACGATCGGGAGAGTCACCGATGTAGACTTGCACGTGAGCTTCTGATTGCAGGAGGTCTTGTTCGCCCAATGCAATTCCATGTTCGCCTCGTCCCGATCCGATGTGCTCTTCATCAGCCACACAGGATTCAGGAAGCCTGGCGAAGACTCTGTCTTGGGAGATTGGACATAACTCTGCATGGAAATCACGTGGGTGGCTTTGTTGCCGGCTCCTGCCATGACGGCCAACTGCACTGCTCCGACCGGGACCTTCTCGGACATCACACCAACGTGAACTCGGGCCGTGGCGATGGGGAGCTTCAGGGTGTTGATATTGTAGATCTTCGTGACCTGGACATTCTTGCTCGGCTTTAGGAAGACGTGAAGCTGATCGATCTTCAAAGTCTCGTATTGCTCGTGCATGGACTGGAAAATTAGGCCCTTGATGACTGCAATGCTGAACTCCTCACTTTTCAAAGGGGAGAAGTTGGTCCATTCCTTGAACAACACAGGCTCTGGCTTCGCCACGTGCTTCTTCCATTTGTTGTCCACGAACGATTGCGAGGATGCCTCGCACACCTTGCCGTCTGCAAGCTTCAGCCGCACAGTGTCGGACGTGATCTCGATGATGGTGGCCTGCACCTCGTCCGCCTTTCTGATGACCTCCATGCCTGTCTCGTAGCCAAGGTCCACCACACGAGAGTTCGAGAGCAACTTCCCGGCGTCGTCGTAGAGTCGCAAACTCCTATATAGAACAAAACCACATGCATACCTATAGGCACATGTTTATACACATACATACATATAAACAGAAAACCCACACCTCAACTACGTCAACAGAACCTGCATAAGCACAGCAAGCCACGAACCCCGCGAAAGGGACGGTGTCGGTGCAGATGAAGAAGCCGAAGCCGTCCAGGGCGACGGGATGCCGAAGTGAGAAATGCAAGCCTGGCATGCATCCGTCAAGGATTCGTGCTCCGCGATTTTCTTCTTCTGCAAGACAATCGCAGCGAGCTCCACCTCCAAAGCGCCCAACTTCCCTTCGGAAGCCTCCGAGTCCACACCCTGCAAGAGCTTTTGCACGTCCACGAAGAGGGACTCAGCCTGCGAGACTCCCCTCAAGATGTCTTTGGCTGTCAAGGATCGTTTGCAATCTGTCAAAGTCAAGCACTTCTCAGGGCCGCAGAGGCCGAACTTAATGAGCATGTGTCGCCAACACACGTGTTGCTCCGACCCCTTGCAATCCTGAGACAGAGCATGCCACATATCCCCACCCAGTGCACGGCTCGGGTTGCCGTGGGCCCGAATGTGCCGTTCCGTCCGGCTCATAAAGGAATCCTTGTCAGCACCCCCTCCGTACTTAAGGACGAACCCGAAGATGGCTGGAAGTGCACTGGCATGAGGTGAGCGACTACGGAGAATCTCCGCCGAAACGTCCTGATACGTGACGGCCGTCTTCTTCGTCCTGTTCAGAAAAGCCTGGATGCTCACATTGACCCTCTTGGCAAGTTGCAGCTCGTGTTCTACGGCTGCAATTTGACCAGATGCATTGCCTGCCGCCTGTGCGAGCAGACAGTACTGCGGGGACTCACGAGCTACCTCGTAGCTAACCACCAGCCATGTGATGCCCTCCCGAATGGACTTGGCCCAAGCTATATCCACGGCTTCGAGTTTCTCCAATGAAAGCCTCCCATCCACGGTGAGGCGCTCGTCGTCGTGGGTGACCTTGTGGACGATGCACCGTGCAGCTTGGTTCGCATGGCTTCCCACGACTGAAGCATAGCGAAGGCTCGTCACTGGGGCCAGTCGACCTCCAGCATCGTTGACAAGTCGCTCATTGAACTCCCGTATCTCGTCCCCATCGGGCCCATGTGGGATCTCGATACAAATGCCACGGGCTTCTCCTCCCGAGTAGCCGATGGACGTGATGCTCTTGATCAGTTCGTGGACATGGGACGACGAACACCCCAACCCATCGCGATTTTGTGAGTGAACGCCCACATGGTCGCAATGAATCGTCTGCCTCCAGGCCAAGTTCTGCTGGAGCAGAAAGCCGTGTAGTGCGTCGATGCTCTGCACGAGTTTGCCAGACTCGGCGGCTTGCAGAAAACCTGCAATGAGGACCTTGTCGGTCTGCTGCATGACCATTGGAAAGACTTGCTGCGAGCTAGGCCCTGCAGCTGTCGACTACTGCGAGCAAAGCCCTGCAGCAGTATCACGGATATTGTTTACATGTGTACGTGTATATGCAGATTGACCTCTTGTTCCTAAGCCAAACCGAGCCAAACAAAAACACGAGCCAGCCATGCATACACCCGACATAGAACCAATAATATACACACCCAAAGAATGCAAGAAACCATTGCACAACAACCCAGCCATTGGGAAGAAGAAACCAAATCAAGACTTCTCAACGAACACAGACACCGACACCGACACACACCCACACACACACCCACACATACTAACATATGTATGTATGTATGCATGTATGTATGTAAGCATATGTACTTGCAGTGTGTCTTTTTGAGGGCATGCATGGAAGGTTGCATGGAAGGATGGATGGTTGAATGCATGGATGGATATAGATGGATGGATGGATGGGTGGATGGATACATCTGTCTGCATGCGGCCATGCATGCATGTGTATGTCTGTATTTGTTTGTGTAGGACTGCATGCATGCAAATATGCATGTATGTCTGTACGTATAGTAATATACATTATATGTGTTATAGGACCATGCATGTCTATTCCGAAACAGCTTTGCAAACGAAAAAGGAACAATATATACACAAACAGTTACATGCACAACCGCATCCCGAAAATAACATAAGAACCCACCACAACCCTCCCCCAAACCCGGCAGGCCTTATAAAGGCAAACCGCAGCCGGCCGGAGCTCAAGGCGAGCAGCCGCATGCTGGGAGCTTCAAATTAAGGAAGTATATAGTTTATGGGGAATGCAGGGAAAATTTCCGGGAAATCAATCGTGCCTGTTGTTTGCATGTGTTTATTCAAAGAAATGTAGAAATGTGACCCGTTGACATGCCAAAAAAAATATTCCGCCAATGCTCATACACGTTGCAAACATACAAAACTTGCGACGGTAGTGTTCACAACATACCAAAAAATAAAATCCGACTTCAAACAGGGGTCCCTTGCAACGATAATAGACAATTCTGCTCTCACCCCAGGCTGCAAACAAATCGAAAATCCGAATAACTCTCTGCCCCCATATAAGTTGGCTAAGTTCACTTAGCCTAAGTGCACTTACGAACAACATACCCTACTTAGCATCCACTTGCACAAGTAGGTTAAGTGCATGGCTCTATGTCGGCTAACTGGGTTGAGTGACTTACAGGATAAGTCTGCTATCTGGCAGAGTATGTAAATAATAACCGGCTATATACTTACGGAGCACATATATTTTTTCCTATCTACTTGTTATCTGCCACAGTGAACATAGACAATATACAATCCATTTGGGTGGCAACTTAGACAACATATAAGCTGGCTTGCCGGACTTACTAAGTCAACTTCGTAACCAGAACAAGTCGACCAACTAGATATAAGCAGGAGCGACCCTCCAAGTAATGAGCACTCATACAAACACCCTGCACTGGAAAGTGAGTTCTAAAGTCACACTTCTAAGTCACCGGCTGGATTCACTCATCCAACCACTGGACAATGGCACTCTGCCTTTCCCTCCCTAGATGAACCAGATTGCGACCACACTGTCACAAGACAATAATGAGCACTCATACAAACANGGATTCACTCATCCAATCGCCCCTCAGAGATTCAGAGGTACATCCGCAAATGTGGGCAGCATGGTGGACTCCAGTGCAGTCTGAGCCCTGAACAGTCCGCTCTCACACGATGCACACCTGCGCCGTGAAGGCGAGTGGCGAAGCTTCGCCACACGGCGCAGGTGAGCATCCTGTGCAGCTCTTTTGCCGTCCTGTTCTTCGTAAGGTCAGGGTTTCACGGAAGCACAAAAGGCACATTTGACTTTCCAGCGCAGTCTGAGCCCTGAACAGTCCGCTCTNAGGTGAGCATCCTGTGCAGCTCTTTTGCCGTCCTGTTCTTCGTAAGGTCAGGGTTTCACGGAAGCACAAAAGGCACATTTGACTTTCCAGCGCAGTCTGAGCCCTGAACAGTCCGCTCTCACACGATGCACACCTGCGCCGTGAAGGCGAGTGGCGGGCCCTCGCCCCCGCGGCGCCGGGGGGCACCCCCGTCCGCTGAAGGGGGCAGGGGTGCATCGTGTCAGAGCGGACTGTTCAGGGCTCAGACTGCGCTGGAAAGTCAAATGTGCCTTTTGTGCTTCCGTGAAACCCTGACCTTACGAAGAACAGGACGGCAAAAGAGCTGCACAGGATGCTCACCT
>BGNK01002420.1:47841-65768 GCA_003297005.1 Symbiodinium sp. clade A Y106
GTGGTTTATTATTACGTGCAGGCCGAGTTTAGCTCTATTGAGGGGACCTTTTATTATTGAGTTCCGGGCCGAGTTTAGCTCTATTGAGGGGACCTTTAATAATCACGAGCCCACATTAATTAGAGAAGGGCCTTTTCAAGGGTGCTTTAGAACGGTTGCAATAATGAGGGTTGCTAGAGGGGCTCTCTACGAAAATTAGGGGTCTTTGTTTAATAGTCAGCACGGAGGTTTAGGAATGTATTTGTATAGGTACCGCAGGGAACCCCAAAGTGCTTGGGCTTTGCACCTTTATCCAGTAGTCTGGATTTGGTTGTAGACGTCTGTTTTTTTTACAGCTTTTCCGATCTGGAATGTAGCCTTCTTTAGGAGCCTGTACTTTAGGCACGACTGGCAAGCTGGCAGAACATAGATATTTAAACACCCATGGTTCGGGGCAAACGGTATTGGTTGTATTACTATGGATGTAGAACCAAGGGGTTCATCAGGTTTCCAGTAGTTGACAGAGTTCTGGAGCTGTTGGGGTTGTTTTCAGGTGGGAAAACCCAAGACCTCAAGCCAGGTTTCGGGACTGTAGAGTTGAGGCTCAGTCTTCGGGCAAAATGTAGTTTGCTTTGCTTCCGCCTGCGAGCTTCATTTCTTGAGCGATCAGGAAACCATAAGCCATAAGAGTAAGGTCGGGGATATATGGCAACCCTTACGCCCTAAACGCAAGGGAACCCTAACCCACGAAAAGCTCGTGTCATTTTTTGAAAGCTGACCTGTTCCAACCATCGCTATTCCTAAAGCTCGTCATGACCTTGCAAGTAGCCGCTAGCTGACCTGCGGGTCGACCATTCTTAAAACCTTGAACTCTGCCCTACACCCTAAACCCTAAACCCTAAACTTACACTCTAAGGCCTCCAAGCTGTAAGCACCAGATAGCATATAACCCCGTAAGACAATCCTGCAAGACAACCCTTAACACCCTTGAACCCAAGCCCTAAACTCATACTATACCTTAAACCCTATAGCCAAAAACCCTATACGCCTACATAAACCCTCCTTTTCAAGCCCATGGCGCCATGCCTCCCGGCTTCTTCTCGCGCGCGGGGAGTCTCGAGCGGTCTGCGGCCTGGGCATCTGGGCGGGAAAGACGCGAAAGAAGGGTTTCGGGTTTCGGGGTTTGGGGTTTGTAGGGTTTAGGGTTCGGGGTGTAGGGTTTGGGATTTATAGGGTTTAGAAGATAGAGTGTAGGGGTTGAGGAAGTTCATGAACGAATTCATATTTTGGTGGTGGGATGTTGGATGAAATGAGGGGACTGGTGGGTTTGGAGCAGCAGTTTGGCTTGGAGACTCCATGTTTTAGGGGTCGTGCAAAAGGCTATATATTTACCTAGTCCCTAAATCCCTAAACCCCTATAAACCCTAAACCCTAAACCTACCCTGGGTGAGTTTTATGAGCTTTCAACGGAGTGGCTTGCGGTTTCGGGTACGGCAGTATGCGCAATTGAGAGCACACCCTCATGAATCCCGACAAGACGAACCTCGGCCCTGACGTAAGGCAGTCATGAGTTGCTATGGTAAGACCTAAACCCTCAACCTTAGATCCTAAACCCCTACACCCCTAAACCCCTAAGAGTTGCTATGGTAAGACCTAAACCCTCAACCTTAGGTCCTACTAGACCCCTAACACCTTCAACCATAAATCCTAGCAGCAACTGCAACCGGAACCCAGGAGATCGAAACCCCAAAACCCTGAGCCTTTGGACTCTTCAGCCCCACGGGCTGTAAGCCACGGTTTAGGGTTTAGGGTTCAGGATTTAGGGGTTCAGGGTTTAGGGTTCAGGACTTTGGGTTTAGGGTTTAGGGGTTCAGGGTTTAGGGGTTTAGGGTTGCGGGGTTTAGGGTTTACAGCTCCAAACTGTTCCCAAAGGGTCCAAAGTCCCTATATAGTAGAATGTAGGGCTTCTATATTAGGAATTATACTACTATGATTTGGGAAAGTATCCCATCCAAAGCCCGTTAACATAGAGGTTTGAACGCTTTAGTATCATAATTGAGGACTCCTTTTATACTGCCATATTGCTATAGTGAAGGTCTCCCAAAGCCTTACTCCCAATGTTACTGTAATATCCCTGGTAAAGCACATACAGTGACCCTATTCTCATAGCAGAAGTTGGAGCACAGGCTTCATCACCTGATGCAGATGTTCTGGTGGGCATCAACTGTGAAGACCTTCTGGAAGATGTGGCTGCTCTGGGCAGACACCTGATTGCGAAATTCATAGCTGCTTATATCCAGCAAAAGCAGCGACATGGCCACTTCGACCCTGGACATGATGCTTTCCATGACACGAACATGCCAAAGGTTGGAAACTGGACGCTGTCACTGAGCATGTCCATGCTGGGAGGGCAATTCATTAGAGAAAAGTACAATGACACAGCCAAGCTCGGGAAATTCTGTGAGTCTCTCCTGAACAACATGTCAGAAGGCAGGGGTGCTGAGCGCCCCTACATGTGAACCCTAACCCAATATATGTTGAGATGTCACTGTTATTAATCTTGTAACTAGGCAGTAGTATGTTCGATTCTTATTCTTAAGGCCCCTATATATGAACCCTAGCCCCATGTACTTAAAACTCCTATTAGGGAATTATAACCCCACTTATAACTACCCATGAACCTCCAAGTATCAACCCTAAACCCTAAACGAACTCTAAATCCTTAGAAGCGCCCTAAACCCTACACCCCAAAAGAACCCTAAATCCTTAAAAGCGCCCTAAACCCTACACCCTAAAGAGCCCTAAATCCTTAACAGCGCCCCAAAACCCTACACCCTAAAAGAACCCTATAAACCCTAAACCCCAGAATCGGAGTTTCCGAACCTTAGGTGTGCCTTATTTGGTGCTTATACTGAGGATCCTACTATTTAGGGTACTATACAAGGGCCCCCTTTTTTCGGAAACCCCCGAATCACTTCCGATCTTGCACCCTTGGGGCCTAGGAGTTGCCATGGCCCAGCAGCTTCGATCCAGGCCACCGAGCCTTTGGGGATCTCGGGTATTTCTTACCTGGGGATCTATAAGGGTCCCTTTAAGGGATCTATAAGGGTCCCTTTGAAGAGTCTATAAGGGTTCCGGCCAGGGATTTAGGGTTTGGGTTTTAGGTTTAGGGTTTGAAGTTTAGGGTTTAGGGTTTGAAATTTAGGGCTTAGGGTTCAAAGTTTAGGGTTTCGGGTTAAGGGATTTCGGTGCCTTGCTTACCTAGAGGGTCATATTTTCGAGCCATGCTAGGAAGCTCCATACGTACTACGATTGTGTAATTAGGTCCCCAAAGCCTTTTTTCAGGGTTCCTAGTTATATGGTTAGGATCTGTTATATAATGTAGAAAAGTAGGCACCTTAAAAAGGGGTAGGTTATGACCCTAGAGACAGGGTATTATCAGGGTTTAAGGCTTAGGGCTTTACGGTCCCTTGAAGGTGCAGTGTAAGGGCACCATAAGGATGTCAGGTTTGGGGTTTGAGGGTTTTTAAGGGACCTATAAGGGTTCCATTATAGTTTAAGGGTTTAGGGCCTTAGGGCTTCTGCCAGGATGTATATGGGTCTCCGTTAACTGTTCAGGGGTCTGGGTTTGGGGGCTTGTTGAGATGTTTTGGGGAGTTTAGGGGTTTAGGCGTTTAGGCTAGGGGTCTACGGTTTTGGGGTTGGAGGGGCTTAGGGGTTTAGGTTCCTTTGGGCTCACGTGTTTGAGGGCTCAATGGTTCACAGGCTTAGGGGTTTACCTAGACCCCCCAACTACCCTCTATAATACCCTACATGCCCACTATGAAGGACCATAAGGGCTCTATTAACGGGCACGTGGGGTGTCCTGGTAAGCGTTTGTTCTTTCAAAGGCTAGGTGCCCCAGTAGTACCCTTTTACCCTTTTTCTTTTTGGGTTCCCTTAGTAAACCCGAATAGTAGGAAAAAGGGTACCCTCTATTATTCAGGGCCACTGGGGAATCTGGAAGGCAATGAGGTTGCTCTATGTTTCAAGGCTTCGGGCTTTGTGGGTATTTAGATTCTGGGTAGTTGTCAAAATTAAGGTCCCTTTTTGGGTACCCTAAATAATAGGTGCCGTATTATAATAGGGGCCCAGAAAGGGACCATAATTTTGACAACCACCCAGATGTACAAGGCTTCCACAAGGATGCTGTAAGTCCTAGTGTTCTGAAAAGTGTGGCTTGAGGCTTGAGGTTCTTAGGGTAGGGGTTTGTTTACGGGACTTGGGGCTGTCAGGCTGGGCTTGTGGGCTATCTGGCCTTTGGGGTTTGGGGGGCCTTGAGGAGCTTACAGGTTTAGGGTTTATAGGGGTTTAGGGTTTTACATAGGCTAGGACCTAGAGTAGGGCCTTATACCCTGTTTTTAGGGTTCAGGTTCCCTTAGAAGCCCCTTTAAACCAAAAAGGGCACCCTTTTTAAAACCCAGGTTACTCTTGGGTCTAGTAGGGGTTTTGCAGGTTTGTAAGAACTGAAATGCGGCAGGGATGGAGTGCACACGGTTTAAGCTAGCAGGTCAGTAAGGGCTTAGGCTGTATATGACTTGGCGTTCTTCTGCTTGGCTCTTAGGACTTTAACTTCTTGGGTTTCTATATGAACCATAATAAGTAGGCTAAAAGTTTAACTTTTTGGAGGGGTTCAGAAGTCAGCCAAGATTAGAGAAGCTTCAGAATCACCATTACTATTCCTTAGGGCTCCTACTTAGGCCTTAACGTACCTATATAGGGACCCCTTTAAGGCCTAAGTATCTACTAAAGGTACATGGAACCTTTGGGTATCAGGTATAGGCGAGTAGAGGTTCACGGAGTCCTCGTTGTGTGTTTTGCTCGGATGTGCCAGGCTCGAGTCTACGGTTTAAGGTTTCGGGTTTTCGGATCTACCTCTAGTCTCCATTGTAGTTCCTCTTTTTTGGTTTAACCAAATATAACTAGGATCCTATAAGGTAACCCCGAAAAGGAACTACAATGGTCGGGTTTTCGGATCTAAAGGCATGGTTTGGCACCAAACAACGGCCGCTCAAGTGATATAGAACCCATACAAAGCACATTTATGACAGCATAACCCCCATGTTACACTCATTTACACCCCCGGTTTAATGTCCCTAAACCCTAAACCCCGTAAACCCTAAACCCTTTTTGCCAACCCCCAGCCTAAACACTAGATCTTGAAAGCCCTAAAGCCTCTTAACCTGTAATCCTCTTTCCTACCCCTAAGCCCTAAACCCTGAAAGAAATGGCTACAGCTCAAGCCGCACGTCTCAAGCTTGCGTCTGTCAGTGAAGACATGGCCACGGAACGGAGCACCAAGAGGATGCGAAAGCTGGTCAACTCGGAAGCCTCTGGGAGTTTCCGAAAATAGGGGACCCTAATATAATACCCTAAATTGTAGGAGCCTTATTACAAGGACCCCAAATCAAGGTACCCCCAATTTTCGGAAACTCCCATATTCAGAGCTTTGCAGCGGATTGTGGTGGCGAATGTCAACTCTCAGGCTTGAAGGGCCAACCAAGCTCACGCATGTCTCGACGGCGCGCGGGCTTCAAAAGGGGGTTTATAGGGTTTAGGGTTTAAGGTTTAGGGTTTAGGGTTTAGGGTGGGGTTTCAGAAAGGACATGGCACAAAAAACGGAAAAATAGAGCTACATGGGCTTGGAGCTCGATCTTATTCCTCGAAGCTTGTCAAGAGTTGTCAAGTGAATCCGAGACTCGAGTCCCAGGAGAAGACGGGGATGTCATTGTCTTTCACAAGAACGGCCCGCCGGTCCGGTCGTTGCATGAAAGCCTTGAGCCCTGAAACAAGAAAAACTCTTCATAAGCCCGAATCCCCAAGCCCGAAATCCTCAATCCCGAAGCCGTAACCTTGGAAAACCTAAGCCCCTAAGCCCCAAGCCCTAATTGCAAAAGCTTCCCCGGCCCCGAACCCCGAATCTCCCCAGCCGATGAAGCAAGCCTTTGCAAAATGTGCGTAGTTCGCTGAATCAGGGTCCGTTGCAGGGTACTCCTTTTTTAATGGTCTTTGGGGACCTAGAAGGGAACCCTAATTTAGAGAACCTAGCCATGTAGAACCCGTGCCTTATCCAACATTCTGCACAACACCCTTCTGAAATCATAGCACTCTTACAAAACCCTACTACCTATGAATATTAGTCTGTTTACATCATGTCCGCTTCTCATGTCATGGTGAAATGTATGTGTAGCCCGAAACCCCCAAACCCTAAACCCTAAACCCCTATACCCTAAACCGCCAAAACCCCCAAACCCTAAACCCTAATATATGTAGGCATCGGCTTCCCAGGAGGCGGGCCGACGATCGCCCATACCCTCGAGGTCAGCAAGCGCTCTGAGGTCAGGGGCTGGGGAGTGCTTGAGAGTTTAGAGGTTTAGGGCTTAGGGCTGTTACGGGTTTAGGGTTTTAGGGTTGAGGGAATTTAAGAGAGTTTAGGGTTTTAGGGCTTAGGGGTGCAGGGGTTGTACGGTTATTCGAGGATCCCTTTGTGCAGCATCCTAGTAGCATGCCTAAGCCTTTGCTTCCTACTCACCAAAAGTCTTCCTGCGTTGAACACCAAACTTGCAGCTTCAGGGTCTACTTGAAGGGGCAGGGGACTTAGTAAGTTGGTCATAAGTAGGGTTGTTATTAGGGTAACTCCATTTAGGGCATTTATAACTCTACTTATAACCTACTTACTAAGTCCCCTGCCCCTTCAAGTAGGATTTCGTGAAGATTTAACCCGCACTGCGGACTTCGGCATGCCGAAGCGTTGTGGCGGCGACTCCAAATTTTTCATTAGTTCGCCTCCAGGAATTACTTGGAGGCTCATGGGTACCTTTAAAGGGATCTATAGGGTTATCGGGTTTAGGGTATAGGATTATAGGGTTTAGGAGTTATAAGTAGGGGTATAGGTTATAAGTAGGGTAACTATACATATAACCCATATTAGGGGACCTATAACCCCACGTATAACTACCCATGAACCTCCAAGTAGCCCCCCCCAAATGGTCTTCTGGCTACGCTGACGCCAGCAGCCCAGCATGCATCTCTCCCAAAGGCTCCATGTACCTTTATAGTAGATACTTAAGCCTTAAAGGGGTGCCTATATAGGTACATTAAGGCCTAAGTATATACTATATGGGTACATGGAGCCTTAGGGTCTACAACCTCGAGAACACCCGCAGCCAAGTCCTCTCGACCCTACACCCTGGCCCCTGAACACCCCTGAACCCCCAAATCCCGAAACTCCTAACCCTGAACCCGAATCCCCATCACCGAAATCCTTTATACCCTGAGCCCTGAAGCCTAAACCCATAATCCCCAAATCCCTAACAACAGCACCCCTAAACCCTAAACCTCTGGTCCAAGCCTTCTCCGAGACCAGGACGTTCGGCTCGTGCGCGCAGCTGCTGCTGCGGACCTCGCCGCTGTTGAGGTTCTGTGCTAAGTCTTCGGCACGAAGCCTGCCTGGCCTATGCCTCCATGTACCTCTAGTTGGTATATACTGTCCCTACACTTGTACTTCCAGGCCCTAAGGTTTAGAAACTATATAGGTACATGGAGCCTTAGGGCTGGCTCATGAAGATTTGAATCACCATTAGACTAGTATTACAGACAACAATTATCATTACTGCTTTTCTGATTGTTATTCCTACTGTACTGATACGTATTACTAACGTTTAATGTTGTTTGTTGTTACCAGCACTAGCAGTCTTATATGAGGAGGATGGCGCTGCAAATAGCGTTGCCACTGTTGAGCAGTGCAACAAGAACCAGTAGTCTATTAATAACTACATATACTATTTTTTTGGGGGGTTCCTGAATGTATATATATATATGGTATAATGGGCCCCAAAACCCTATTCTAATTATTAAGTTATAGACCCCTTTAAAAAGTCACCCTATTCTAATTCGTCCTATACTACAAGTACCAGGAGCCTCTTGCGCACCTAGAAACCATCGAGTCCAAAGCCAAGAAGAACTGCTTTCAAGTAACCCGAGGATGAATCTGAAAAAGGGTTTAGGGGTTTAGGGTTAAGGGTTTAGGGGTTTAGGGGTTTGGGGGTTTGGGGGTTTAGGGTTTAGGGTGTAGGGTTTAGGGGTTAAGGGTTTAGGGTTTAGGGGTTTAGCGGTTTAGGGTGTAAGGGGGTTTTAGGGTGTAGGGTTTAGGGTTTACTTGTCAAGCTGGCTGCGATAACGAGGAACTGATGAAGACAGTCGTAAAGATGCAAAGTCCGCGACAATGCTGCTAGACGGACGGGCAGCGACAATTAGCAGTACCACCTAAACCTTACACCCGAGATCCTGAATCATAAACCTCGTAATGCTGCAAAACGCAAATCCTGAACCCTAAACCCGGAACCCTTTGCAGAACCCTAAACCCTAAACCCTAGAACCCTCTTGGAGCCCTTAAACTGAACCCCAAACCATTTGCAGTCGCCTTGTGGAGGTGTGACTACCCTAGGGCTCCATAGTAGCTCCTTTTGGGGGTTCATATTTAGAATCCTATAAGGTAATCCCAAAAAGGAACGACTATGGAGCCTCTAGGTAGTTCGTAAATCGACGCCTTAGGGGTATAGTAACCCTTAGAGAAGGGTGCGGGCGCATTTAAGGTTTAGGGTTTAGGGGTTAGGGGTTTAGGGTTTAGGGTTCTTAAAAGTGTAGGTTGCCGAGGTCGTAGCACCCTGAATAGAAAAAGCAGGGTTGTAGTGCCTGCCGGAACCTATTTTAAGTTGGAATAGATTTTTCACTCAGTCATTATCGTTTTTGCCGTGATCACCAGCATCTTCTTCTTTGTCATCTTCTTCTCAAACCTTTGTGCACTAATTATGTTGTGCAAGGAGGACACAAGCTTTGAATACCGGTGTTTGGGGCATGCTCGCATAAGGTGTGAACTTTTGTCATGCGTCAACGTCAAGCATCCTTAGCGGTATGTGGTATAAAGTGGCCAAAACGCTGTAAATACCGGTCCTGGTTTGGGCATGGTCGCCGTTAGAACTGACATCATTCTTCCCCCCTCCACCCACCCAACCCAACCGCGTGGAATCATCCGAGATTCTGAAAATGCAAGAGTACCCGGGAAGTAACACGGAACCCATGCCATGAGAGGACCCCTTAAACAGAACCTGTTCAAGTATACTCCAATCACTAAGACTAAGACACCGAAATTATGGAATCATATTTAAAGACCTCTATAGCACCCTTAAAGAAGCCTTAGCGGAGCCGTCTTCCAATCATTAAGGCCTACACTAAGACCCAAAGGCTGCCCTGGCTGCTGCCAACATCAACGCACACGTGCGGCTGCCCTCTTTCCTCAGGCCTCCGCAATGTTTGTTCTGAGGGTTTAAGGTTTAGGGTTTAGGGCTTGGTTAAGTTTAATGGGTTTAGGGTTTAGGGTTTAGTTAGAGCAGTGTAGGGTTGCTGGGGGGTTTGGGGTTTAGGGTTCCAGGTTTAGGGCAGATTGGGGTTTGTGTAAAATCATGTTAAGGGGGCTGTTTACGAGTGGCCTACGTACTTCTGTGGTATATATGGCCTGATTCTGGTGCAAACGGCTTCCTAAAACGCTTATGAGACCTCATATACAGCAGCACCAGGCACCAGGAAAACTTTCATCAAACTCAACTTACATTCCATACTTAAGGCTTGTTTGGAATCCTTCTTAACCGCCCCCACCCTAAAACCCGAAACCTTCAACCCGGAACCCTCACCCTTCAACCCGGCACGACACCCTAAACCCTCTATACCCGCATCCCTACATCCGAATCTCCTAACGCTTAAGCCTCATTGGCTGTAAACTCAACTTTTCAACTTTTGGTGTTCTTATAAGGTATAAAACCCTAACCCCTAAACCCTAACCCCTAAACCCTAAGCCCTAAACGGTATCGTCCATTCTGACAGTTTCAACTTCTGTTTCCTTGGGTTTTGGGCCAGTGAGAAGCCCGAAATCCGCTCTGAGCAACCCTGGGCCTGAATCTTCCCTACCTATAGTCTCCATTGTAGTTCCTTTTTTGGGGTTACCTTATAGGATCCTAAGTATATATTTGGTTAAACCAAAAAAAGGAACTACAATGGAGACTATAGGTACCTACCAGGACCCCCCCAAGTCTGGGCTTTGGAGTACCATACCTTTAATACTTTTTGGGGACCTGTTTCTTAAAGGAAACCATTATGAAATAAAAGTCTATACTTTTTTCTCCCTTGTTACTTCAAAGCCTAAGTACCCTTTAATAGAGCCCTTACGGCCCTTAATAGTGGGGGTATCTAGGGAATAATAGAGGGTAGTTGGGGGGTCTAGGCCTTTAATAGAGCCCTTATGGCCCTTTTGTAGTGGGTATTTCGGTAATTTTTAGAGGGTAGTTGGGAGGTCTAGGTAAACCCCAAAGACTAATCTGAAACCCTCTCAACTCTCCCTCCCCCGCAACAAGCCCTAAACCCAAAACCCCCAAAACCCCATTGTTGCTCCCTTAAAGAACCCTTTTAAGCCTAAAACCCTAAACCCTTAAAGAACCCTTTTAGGAAACTCTGTTGGTATCCTTTTGAGGAACCCTCAACCCTAAACCCGAAACCCTATGAACCCCAAACCCCAAAACCTTATAGAACCCTTGAAGGAACCCCTATGTACCCTTAAAGGGAACCCCATAATACCCTTTTACGGAACCCTAAACCCCTAAACCCGAAACCCTATAAACCCCAAACCCTAAACCCTTAAAGAACCCTTTTAGGAAACTCTTTTGGTATCCTTTTAAGGAATCCTCAACCCTAAACCCTAAACCCTATAAGCCCCAAACCCTAAAACCCTAAACCCTTATAGAACCCTTTTAAGAAACCCTCATGGCATCCTTTTCAGGAACCCTAAACCCCCTCCCCGTCTTCAAAGGGCCACCACGGCGCTGCACGCGGCGAGCGCCGCCGGCGCCGTGGACGTGGCGAGGCGTCTCCTGGAGGCTCCGGAGCTCCCTTGTTTAGGGATCCCTTAAAGGAACCCTTAAGGGTTCCTTCAAAGGATCCTTAAAAAGGGTCCCTTAAGGATCCCTTAAAGGAACCCTTAAGGGTTCCTTCAAAGGATCCTTAAAAAGGGTCCCTTANNTCCCTTAAGGATCCCTTAAAGGAACCCTTAAGGGTTCCTTCAAAGGATCCTTAAAAAGGGTCCCTTAAGGATCCCTTAAAGGAACCCTTAAGGGTTCCTTCAAAGGATCCTTAAAAAGGTTCCCTTAAGGATCCCTTAAAGGAACCCTTAAGGGTTCCTTCAAAGGATCCTTAAAAAGGGTCCCTTAAGGATCCCTTAAAGGAACCCTTAAGGGTTCCTTCTTTCCTAGGAATTTTTCCGTCCCTTAAGGATCCCTTAAAGGAACCCTTAAGGGTTCCTTCAAAGGATCCTTAAAAAGGGTCCCTTAAGGATCCCTTAAAGGAACCCTTAAGGGTTCCTTTAAAGGATCCTTTAAAAGGGTCCCTTAAGGATCCCTTAAAGGAACCCTTAAGGGTTCCTTTAAAGGATCCTTTAAAAGGGTCCCTTAAGGATCCCTCAAAGGAACCCTTGAGGTTTTATGGAACCCTGAAAGGTGCCTTTACGGGATCCTTTAAGGGTTCCCTCACAGGTTCCTTTAAGGGGTTCCTGCTTAAAGAAGCCCCATTTCTTTGAGGCTGCCTTTGAAGGATCCTCCAAAGGTTCCTTTCAGGGTTTAGGGTTTAGGGTTTCAGGGGTCCTTTATAAGGCGTTAAAGGTTCATGAAGGGTTCTTTTAAGGAGTTCCTTTAAAGGCTGTATAGGGTTTGGGGTTTAGGGTCTAAAAGCCCCGATTCCCCTAAACAGTATACTTAGACGACCAAAGAATCCCATACAGGGAACCTTAGCATAGAACCCCATACCATCCTTAAGAGCTTTCTAGGGATTTGGGTTTAGGGTTTATATTTGGGAAGATCTAGGGAATCTAGGGTTTACTTGAAGGGGCAGGGGACGTAGTAAGTTGGTTATAAGTAGGGTTATAATTAATGTAACTCCATTAGGGCACTTATAACTCTACTTATAACCTACTTACTAAGTCCCCTGCCCCTTTCAAGTAGGATTCATCATAAGGGGTTCTGGAATTGCGCATCGGATCGGGTTCGGCTTGGGCGAAACTTCCGAGACGATCAAAATTCATTCTGTGCGTGATATATGGGTGGTTGTCAAAATTATGGTCCCTTTTTGGGTACCCTAAGTAGTAGGTGCCGTATTATATTAGGGGGGTACTACCATCCCAATATACTCCCAAAGGCTAACCTTGAGTTGTCAGGATACTGGACAAGTAGGGTAGCCATATAGGAGTTTCCGAAAATTAGGGTAGTACTATATTTTTGGGGTCCTTATTATAAGGATCCTACTATTTAGGGTACTATATCAGGGTCCCCTATTTTCGGAAACCTTTATATATAGCTCACATCACTGGTGATTGGAGGATCAAACATTCAAAACATTTTGAGGTTTCTCAGAAGGCCGATCAAGACCAACGACCTGCGAAGCTTGACTAAGGCCAGCGATGAAATCATTCAACGCGCACACATGCAGGGCACTTAGGAACACGATCATTTCAATAGCTGTAAGAGCAGGCTGCTGTTTTATTGATAACGCGCAAGCAATCTTAGCAATACTCCCTTGGAAGCTCAGGTCTCAGACGCACACACGCACACACGCACACACGCACGCACGCACGCACGCACGCACGCACACACACACACCAGCTACACGCTTCATGTTACAGCCCATCAAAAGCCTGAGCCCGGAAATCAAGTCACACGCTTTGGAAGCCAAACTCTTCGGAACCTCAAATCCTAGGTCCCCTAAACCTTGCTTGGACCCCAACCGCTAAGACCCTACCCTTGGGAGGCACGTGCAGATGTCAGTGGCCGGCACGGCCAGCTGCGTGTCGGAGGGCTCAGAACGGGAGAGGAAGAGGCGCACACTGAAACCTAAAGCATTAAGTCCAGGACGAAAAAACATGCAAAATCCCAAGGTTCCTTCACGTGCGGATGTCCAGTACTGGCAAACCCGAGGGCGTATGGGCTGAGGGTTCATATTCTCGGGTTCTGCTTTGGCATTTGGGGTGAAATCAGTCGGGGGTCCGCCCAGACCCGCAAGTTCAGATCCTTCTGATTGCTCGTTGTCGATTCTTGTTCTTCTAAACTATCCAAATCAACATAGCAGCAACAAAAACAAGCTTCAACAAAGGCACTGAATTCAAGGGTCTGGTACATGAAAGCCAAGGCTACCGAAAACCGGATAAAGCCCGTCGAAGGATCCCAGGCACTAAGCGCTTAAAGAGGCCCTAAACACCCTAAACCCAAATGCCCCAAACCCTAAACCCCTAATATAGATCCCTTATAGCCCTTCAAAGAACCCTCACAGGAACCCTTATAATACCCTTGAAAAAGGAACCCCTAAACCATCCTAGGCCCCGCAAGCTAAGGCCCTGACGCCGCTTCATGATGCGGGCAACGCAGAGCTCGCCGGTCTCCTCTTGGAGGACTCTTAATAGAGCCCTTATGGTCTTTAATCGTGTGTAATTATTTGGGGTATATAATAGATGGTAGTTGGGGGGTTCTAATTAGGTGGGAGTTTAGGGGTTTCTCTTTTTTTTGTTCACTGCTTTGGGGTGGTAGGACTTTGGGATGCTCCTAGGCTAGGATTGAGGGTCTCAGGGCTCTGAAAGAGCTTTGCGTTTTAGGGGGGGGTGTTTTGTTTCAGGGTTCCTTCTGACATCCGCACATCTTTGACCATTGGATTCCAAGTCCATGGATTTAGGTCGATTTTGGAAGATCTCGCAGAGTGTCTTGGATATGTCCTCAAAACACACCTGTTTTCTGCGAAGAGGCGAGGGCCGCCCCATGGGCCGCAGACCCTCGCGAGCCGGATCCCGCCACGCCGGCTGTGTTGGTCGAAAGGTTTTCTTTTGTACTCTACACCCTAAACCTTAAATCCTAAAACCCTAAACCCTAAACCCCCTTAGGGTTTTTTTGTGTGTTCATTTTGTTGGAAACATGCTTAACGGGTTCTGGAGGGAATCTTGCACGAATGCTTATAAAACACGGTCCAAGGGTGCTTGAACTCTTCGAAGGGTTTCCAAGGCTTCGAGGGTTGCGCTCAGTCGGGCTTTTGCAGGGCTGTGGAGGGGGGTCTGGACACTGGACAGGATTGTGGAACCTGATTTGGGAGTTGCCGAAAATAGGGACCCTAACATAGTACCCCAAATAGTAGGATCCGTACTATAGAACCCCGAAAACCTTTCGCTTTACAGGGTTCAGGGTATCTCGGAGTGAGGGTTGGTTTCGCTCCTTGCCGGGATTGTCTTTTGCTCCTATCCCTAAATCCTAAGCCCTACTTGGAGGTTCATAGGTAGTCATAAGTAGGGTCATAAGTAGGGTAACTATACTTATAACCCATGTTAGGGGACTTATAACCCCACTTATAACTACCGATGAACCTCCAAGTACCTTTGTTCGTAGGTTCTTACTGCTAAACCCCAAATACAGAATCTTTAGGGGCTCTGTGACAAACGTTTTTTTTTTTCGAGCTCCCGGCGTTATCGCACATGTTGTGCTTCGTTTCTTTGTCTTCATTAGGGCTGAGGGTTCAGAGTTGGGGTTTAGGGTTGTTGTCTGAGGATCCAAGTATACAACTCTTTGGGGTCGAAAGTCGATAAACAACTACTGTTGTCGCCATTCTTATTGTTAGTCTTATTGCTGCTATTGCTATTGTCATAACTGGCCCCCCAACAAATGAACCCTCCTCTAACCATGAAGGCCCCCAAACCCTAAACCCTACACCCTAAACCCCACACTTCCCCCCTTTGAAAGCCCCCTTGAGAAACCTCCCAGGCTTGGTACCACGAACAACGTGGTCGTGCTTCTGTAGCTGCTCTTATCAGGCCTCCGATCTCGTCGGGGTTGGTTCTAAAGAGCCGCTAATATCAAGGACCCCGAAAAATATCCCTACCAGGTTACCCTAGTTTTTGCTTCTGCGCTTTTTTCGAGGCCCTATAACATGGGTTTAGATGGCTCTATAAAGGCTCATGCGGTTTCATAGGAGTCCGTAATATAGTTGTAGACGGCTTTAGCAGGTTAGATCGTCGTCAGGTCTTTATCCACGTTTTAGAGGGTAGGGTCTTTCAGGGGCCTTACAAGGACTTTGCAATCGAGTTCCATTGCTTGTGCTACCTCGTTGTGCTGCTGCAGGGGCTCCTAGCCGTAGAACCCTACTAACCACACCAAGAAAGTCTGTTGGACAGCTGGAGAGCATCCCCAAAGCCTTAAGCCTAAACCTCAAAGCTCAAAGCTCTAGAACCACCGAAGGTTTCGGAAGCAAGCTCCCGAAACTGCCGTGTTCATTATGTCTGAGGTCGTGCTGGTACAAAATAATGCAACAAAGTATTGGGGTAGAATCAATCTAGCTACAAGTGGGGTCATGAGTCTCCGAAGATTGGGTTATATTTAATAATAACCCCTTCCCCCCCCCCCACGTATAACAGCTATAACTACCCATAAGTCTCCGAAGATTGGGTTATGACTAATAACCCGTTTTATAGCCCCCCCACGTATAACTACCCATGAGCCTCCAAGTAGAGAACAAAACGTCGGGAACTCCGAGCTGACTCTTCAACTCAGGGTTCGCTTTAGGCCTTAAACCGAAGTGGCCTTAAACCCTACCCCTTTTTTCGGATACCTAGTTTTATGGTTAGGATCTGTTATTTTTTACCTTAATAGCTGAGTGGATACACTTTACAGTTTGTGGGATAATATTACCCACTATAGAACTGAAAGTGTACACTCTTTGGGCGGCAACTAAGAAACCGAAGTGGCCTTAGACCTAAACACCCAGACCCGAAACCCTACGCCCTAATGGCAGTTGGAGTTGACATCCTCTAAGCCCTAAACCCCTATATAAACGCTAGACCCTTAAACCCATAAACCCCTAAACCCCTCCAACCCTAGACCCCTAAACTGTTCCTTCGGGTGAGTTCGCCTCTGAAAGTTCGACTGGGGTACGAGCTTGGGGCACAAAAGGTGTTTGATAGAGTGGTTTAGGGTTTACCTTAACCCTGAAGAACCTACCTTTTTACGGACTTATATAAGGAAATCATGATAAGGAACCCCAAAAAGGTAGGTTATTCAGGGTTAAGGTAGGGTTTAATATCTTAGTAGCTGAGTGGATACACTTTACACTTCTTGGGATAATATCACCCTCTAAAAAGCCAAAAGTGTACACTTTCGGGGGCTTATGAACTCAGCAACTAAGATATTCTTTAGGGCCTTAGGGCTCATTGTTTTTCTATTATAAATGAGGTGGAATCCCGGCCATCGCCGTCTGTTCGAAGAGCCGATTCTAATCATTCAACGTCCTACAGTTCTCTTAGTATTTGGATAGATCATCAGGAACATGTCTGACGACTGTACACTTTGCTTGACATTTTCTCTGTGGCTCCTTACCCTCGCCATTTAAAGTAGCTGGTGCTATCGGTACTCCTAACCCTAAACCCTAAACCCGAGGCCCCAAACCCTAAACCCTACACTTGGTGTCGTTTCGCTTTGGGATTCTGTGTTCGTGCCGGTTGCTGCCATCGCTCGCTTTAAGGGCTGGTGCGCCCGCATGTCGAATACGTAGACACAAGCCTGGATACTGTAGTTAGTGATACCATTCCGGAGGGCTCCTGGGCTTTGGAGTACCATGCTTTAGTACTTTTTTCTTAAAGGAACCATTATGAAATAAACAAGTTTATACCTTTTTTCTCCCTGGTTACTTGAAAGCCCAGGTTCCTTAATCTCATTACAGTTTACCCCCATCTTCTTTCAATTCCATATACTACTCGGTGCCATCAAGGTGCAGGCTCTTCGAAGGAGGCTCCCCAGCTCGAAGATGTCAAAAGGTTTGGCAGCTCTAATTAGAGGTGAAATCCGCACTCGTTTTCGAAGCACAAGTTAACTATACTTATAACCCATGTTAGGGGACTTATTACCCTATTACCCCACTTATAACTACCGATGAACCTCCAAGAAGATGGCGCGATTCCAATCGTGGAGATCTGGATGGCTTTAACCTCTCAGGCATGGACCTATAATCTTCAGACGGTTCAGGGTAGTTCCACAGCTAAACCGTAAACTCTATATGGGTAGTTGTCAAAATTAAGGTCCCTTTTTGGGTACCCTAAATAATAGGTGCCGTATTATATTAAGGACCCAAAAAGGGACCCTAATTTTGACAACCACCCATATAGATCCTAAACCCCAAGCCGCAACCGTGACCCTGAAGCCCCCAAACCCCAGATCCTTTTTGGCTTCAGGCTTGGAGTTTAGGGCTTAAATTTGCGGTTTAGGGCCTGGGATACCCTAAACCATCCTAAACCTCCCTATACGGGAGTTTCCGAAAATAGGGGACCCTAATATAGCACCCTAAACAGTAGGATTCTTATTATAAGGACCCCCAAATAAGGTACCCCTAATTTTCGGAAACCTCCCTATACCACCCTACACCCTGAACCCTAAGCCCGGCTGTCAGGCAGCAGCGGGCTTCTTTGGAGGCTCCCACCAGCAGCTCACCCGTCACAACTGCGGCAAGGCAGGGATTCTTGGCGAGGGTTCAGGGTTTAGGATTATAAACGTTCCCAGGAAGCACGCGAACAAATAATGGGAAGCCTCCCCAGGGCCTTTATTTATTATGTTTTTTTCGCGCGCTCCCCCCCTCGGCCAGTATTATTTGTATTTTCCTTCTCTTCTTTCAAGAGAACACGAAAATAATAATAATAATAATGCTCCTGTGGGGGGGGGTGCGTGCAAAGAAGCCCGCTGCGTCCTGACAGCCGGGCTTAGGGTTCAGGGGGTAGGGTGGTATAGGGAGGTTTCCGAAAATTAGGGGTACCTTATTTGGGGGTCCTTATAATAAGAATCCTACTGTTTAGGGTG
>BGNK01002420.1:66411-82934 GCA_003297005.1 Symbiodinium sp. clade A Y106
AAAAACAAATCATAATGTCATGCTTTCACGGGGTGGGCTCGAATCCGCCTCCGCCACCCCCCCTTCCCCCTGACTTTGCGAGGGTGCGTAGTAGTAGTAGTAGTAGTAGCAGTAGTAGTAGTAGTAGTAGTAGTAGCAGTAGTAGTAGTAGTAGTGGTAGTAGTAGTAGTGGTAGTAGTGGTAGTAGTGGTAGTAGTAGTAGTAGTAGTACTAGTAGTACTAGTAGTACTAGTAGTAGTAGTAGTAGTAGTAGTAGTAGTAGTAGTAGTAGTAGTACTAGTAGTACTAGTAGTACTAGTAGTACTAGTAGTACTACTAGCAGTAGTAGTAGTAGTAGTAGTAGTAGTCGTGGTGGTAGTAGTAGTAGTAGTAGCAGTAGTAGTACCAGTAGTAGAAGTAGTAGTAGTCGTCCTCGTAGTAGTAGTAGTAGTAGTAGCAGTAGTAGTCGTAGTAGTTGTAGTCGCAGTAGCAGTAGTAGTAGTAGTAGCAGTAGTAGTAGTAGTAGTAGAAGTCGTCGTAGTACTAGCAGTAGTAGGCGTAGTAGCAGTAGTAGTAGTAGTAGTAGTAGTAGTAGTAGTAGAGCAGCAGAAATCGTTATAGTAGTCTAGTAAAGGTAATGCTGCTGCTGCTGCTGCTGCTGCAAGCTGCCATGTTCATGTTGCCGCCGCCCCCCCCCCCCACAAGAAAATTAAATGCTTTCGCGTGCGCCCTCAACGTTCCTGCATACTAACACTAGTATGAGCGATGCTCCTTCCTAGAGGGCCTACATACTCACAGCAGCATATGCCCCCCGCCGCCCCCCTCTACTCGAAATATTCGCGCACACAAATATGACATAACATAATCCATTATGGTTTACCAAATGTAACATGATAGAAGGTGCATAAGACAGACTACAATATACAATAATCTACTATATTACACCATCGCAAAAGCACATCCGAAGGCAGCTTCCAGCACTGCCACTGCGGCCTGGCAGCAAGCTTCGAGAGTCTTTATACTCTGTGCTCCTATCCCCACTTGGAGGTTCATGGGTAGTAATAAGTGGAGTTATAAGTCCCCTAATATGGGTTATAAGTATAGTTACCCTACTTAGAACCCCACTGATAACCACCCATGAACCTCCAAGCAGCGCCAGAAGATTACGCGCAAAGCCCCAACACCCCTAAAAGTTAAGACAACTTAAGACCTGCCACCATGAAGCCCAAAGCTGAGTTCTTCCGCAGAGCTCCAAGCACTGCGGGCCGCCTTCTCGGCGCCCCTTGGAAATGTTCAGCGCTGTCCCCAAGGGTCCATGTACCCAAATAGTATATACTTTGGCCCCAAAGTAGTCCCTATGTAGGTGCTTTGGGGCCACAGTATATTACGGTTTAGGGTTTAGGGTTTAGGGGTTTAGGGTTTAGGAATTATTATATAGTATTTGGGTCCATGCACCCTCAGGGTTTGGAGCTTAAGGCATTCTGGGGAAAGTGCGTTTAGGAGGTTTGGGTTCTTTGAGATTCGGGGGTTTAGGGCTCTAGGACTCTAGGGGTTGTGGGTTTTTTGGGGTTCGGGGATTTTAGGCTTTAGGGGGTTTAGGGTTTAGGGATTCAGGTTTGATGCTTTAGGGGGCATGTTTTGGTTCAGGGTTGGGATTTAGTTGAGGGTTTGGATTCAGCGTTTAGTTGAGGGTTCAGCGGTAGGAGAGGTCAGCGACTGTTGGTTGTGTAATCTTCTGTAAACGCGTTAAATGGTTTAATTTTGAGGCTTTTTAGGGTTAGCTAGGGTCTTTAGGGCTTCAGGTCCTCAAGTTTGCGGTCTTAGAGTTTTAAGACTTGGGGGTTTTCGGGTTTTTGGTTCGGGGTTTTAGGGTGTGGGGTCTAGGATTCGGGTTCTTCGACGGTTCCGTATGGGTTCTATAAGGCTGGCGCAGCAGCTTTCTGCAAAGGTTGTTTTATTTTTCTGGGTTCTCTGACATGAACTTTCTATCAGCGGCTTATGATTGTTCTTCAATACAAGGATTGCACAATGATTATGGTTCTATTCTATGAGCCACGAACTCGTAGGAAGAGCTCTGCAAACCGCAATCCATAAACCCAGGTCATCCCTAAGCCTGAGCCCTACTTGGAGGTTCATGGGTAGTTATAAGTAGGGTTATAAGTAGGGTAACTACTTATAACCCATATTAGGGGACTTATAACCCTACTTACAACTACCCATGAACCTCCAAGTAGATCCAAACCCCTGTCTGCAGCACCCAGTTAAAGACAAAAGGATCAAAGTAAACTTAGCATATTATTGAAATACCTACTAGAATACTACCCAAGTACTTGGTCATTAGTTACGTATTTCGGACCCTTACAAAGTGTAAAAACCGTACGAAGCCCTGCTCGCACCCAGATCAAGCACCTTTATGACACAACCCCTGGTCAGATCCTATCTGGCTGTCATGGTTCTTATGATGACAATAATTAGAATATTATTCTTCCCAGTAGAACTACTTTGACTATTGTTAGCACGGTCAATGGTAGTTATTTGTTGTTCCTCACAGTGGCAACATTACAACGACTACTGTGATTACGATTATGACAGTGACGATGACTGTGATTTGGACTGTATCTATAAGGGTAGTTCTTCTCTACATTATGCTACCTTTTGGGGTCCTGTTTTTTGGAAGGGTGCCGTGCTGTTTCTGGGACCTAAAAAGGAGACCCGAATTTGGAGAACTACCTACAAGAAGCCTCACCAAAGAGCAGTGGAACCCAGGAAGGGCGCTTCCTTGGTCGCAAGGGAAGGTGCTGTGGATGTCGAGTGCTCCATTTGCATGCTGGTGCCTGGGAACGGTTGAGGGGTTATGGTTGTAGGGCTTCGGGATCAGATCTTTAGGCTTTTGGGGTGAGGGGTTAGATTCTAGGGTTTAGGGTTGGGTTTAGGGTTTAAGGGGTTTAGGTCCGAGGTGTAAAGGATACCAAGCGAAGCTTGGAAAGCGGATTATACCACGTTCCCCGTCCCAATACAGAATTGCAAACAAGAGGGTTTTGCGCTTATCTGACCAATTGGAGAACTTTAGTCTGTTGGGATCTGTATTCGGTCGATAGTGGTATAGAGACAAGTGTTAACTTTGCAGAGGTCTGGTTCTTGAAGAGTTTCCAGAGAAGCCCGAAACTAGTCGGGTTTGTCACCCTTCATGTGTCGCCTTGCACTTTTTGCTGTGCAAAGCGGCTTCTGTGACACAGCATCTGCGATTACATCAACCGGATCGAGTCCACATGTCTGCACATGCTGCAAGGGCTATTTCCATATACTAACACAAGCACCGCGGACCAGCGTGGACCAAACTGAGTAATCTGTCAAGGACGGAAGCGGAAGCAATAAAGCGCCAAAAGGCGGAAGAATTACCGAACGAAATCCGCAGTGAACCTCGCACACATTTGCCTAAAATCGATCGGCATCTTGCAAGTTTCCTTTGAGCAGCTCCGACCAAACACTTTCGCACGCGAGCGCCGTAGAGGAGCCACATGAGCCGCCAGCTGAGGAGATGGCGCCCGAGGACGATGTGCTTTGCCTTCCTTGCGACTCATCCTCACCAGCCAAGGTTGGGAACTTGTTTGGGCAGGGACCTGCGACCCTGATTTTTTGAGACCCCGGCGCCAGGCCCTGAAACTTCTTGTGTTGTGATCTCAGCAAGTTCGATGTGTAGATCGACACGAACTTTAAATTTACTACAACCCAAACCCTTGAAGCTGCAACGTTCCTTTCCATGCATCTGCCGAAGATCTAAGTCCCGTTTGTTGATGTCGACCCTACATCCCGAAGCCCTGAATCTGTATACCGCAGTACTCAACCCACTGACGTGAAATTCCGTTAGCTCAGCCTCGGGTTCCCACTTAAGGGTCCAAAGGACCCTGTACTTCGAAGGGTTTAGGGTTTAGGGTTGAAAACCTAATTGGTAGCAATGTACCCCAAACTCCCTGGCTAAGTTATTGTAAGTCCCCTGCCCTACTTAGGTACTTATCGAAAAGCAGGATAGGCTGCTTTTTGGGCAGTTTCCGATTACCAAATCCTTGGACCTTTCAATATCCTTCAAGCTCCATGTGTGCAACTAGTACTTGGAACCTGAACTGCACATGAACTTGTAGTACTCGTTTTGGGGCACGTGTTCTACAGGATCCGACAACAGTCTCCAACCAGAACGTACGACAATTCAACACCTTGCACGATAAATCCCTAAATCCAGCACTCTAACTTCCTTGAGCAATCCAAGACACCCTAGGGAAGAAGATGCAAATTATTCGGGTCCAAATAGGGTTCTGACACCTACAATCTACAAGTAGCACCTATTTGGGCGGTAGTTGGACGTCCCGAATTCGAGGTCGTTCAACCTTGAGCACGAGTCAGGTTTGGGGTTTAGGGTTCAAGTTTCCCGTTTCCTTTTTCCAACATCCATAGGCTGGAATTCTGTAGCGACGAACTACACAAAGGACGACGATGATAGTTACATGTTACCATGCATGTAAGCCGTTTTGCCCTTTTACACCCGATCATCTTCATTAGATTCACGCCGCCTCAAGCCGCTCAAATCCTTTATAAGATTCGCCAGCTCAAGCCTTGAATTTGCCACTCCGTTACAAAACGGATGCTAAACCAAAGTAAACGATTCCGGTTCTTCGAAACGGATGCAAGCCGAGGCCCTTCGGCAAATTTATTGTATTGTAGAGCTCTCCACCATTCGCCGCCATCCTAAGCTTAGTCTTACTCCGGAAAGCCTAAAGACCAAGAGCCTTGAAGCCACGAAACCCTAAGCACTAAACCCTATAAGTCTTAAACCCCTCAGACCCTAACCCTTAAACTCTGCACCTTACAACCCTACACTCACCCTAAACCCCTGAACCCGAAACCCTGTAGACCCTCACCCTAAACCCCTAAGCCCTAAACCCTTATAGAACCCTTGAAAGAACCCCTATGGTAACCTTAAAGGAAGCCTTAAAGGAACCCTAAACCCTGAACCCTAAAACCCCAAACCCTAAACCCTAATATATGTAGTATAGTCCTTTTGGGGTTCTGTCGCTGGGTCCCCCGAGGTTGGCAAACGGCCTCTCCTAGCGAGGAGTCGCCTACGGCAGGTGGGTTTTTTGTTTCAGAAGTTCGTAGTGCTTTCGGGTTTTAGGGTTTAGGCTTTCAGGGGTTTAGGGTTTGAGGGTCTTAGGGTTTTAGGGGTTTAGGGTTTGAGGGTCTTAGGGTTTTAGGGCTTTAGGGGGTTCCTTTGACGTATCTTTAAAGGGCTCTAAGGGATCTATAATGGGGTCTTTGGGGTTTAGGGTTTTAGGGTTTGGGGGTTTGCGGTTTCAGGGTCTGAGGGTTGTCCAAGGGCTTTAGGGTTGAGGGTTTTGGGGGTTTTGGGGTTGCGGGGGTTTTGGGTTTTGGGATTTCGCTGAGTCGACTCCCAGACTCTACAAGGTAGTATTTTTTGGGAATATCGTATGTCCTATGCCATGGTCAGAATCCCATAATCAGAAAGTAAGTAAGCCTGAGCAAACTGTCATGTTGAGAGGGGGTCGAGGGTTTGGACTCAGGGTATGGTTTAGGGGTCAGGATTTAAGGACATTTCATGCGTAGACGCCCCAAAGTTTGTTCAACTATCCCCCCATGCCTGACCCCTGATGCATGACGCACCCCCCTACTTCAAAGGAGATCATAGTAGGATTGAGAGCCCCTCTTGAATAAGTACTTGCCTGTTTGAAGTTCTATATTCTGGTCCCTCTTCCGAAAATCGAAAATCCACCGTGCGGTCCATATTTATGTTCAGCAGATTCTCAAAGCTGTGTCGGAGCTGCACGAGAAAAACAGGCACAAAGAAGCAAAACACACCGTGCAGAGGGGACTTCTGCTTTCACTGTGGTATCCAAAGGCTCCAATATCCCATGATTAAGGGATATACCTTAAATTCTAGTAGGATCCCCAATATGATTTAAGGAATTTTCCTTAATTAAGGGATATTGGAGTCTCTGGGTGTCTAGGTGCCGAAGGAAGTCCGTCCAGAAGGAGTCACAGCTTCCATGCGCAGCTTGATGCAAGCAGCATAGCACCGGGGGCCGTTCTGTGCATGTACCCGAGGCATAATCTTATTGGCTGTAAACTCAACTTTTCAACTTTTCGGGTTCCTATAAGGTAGTCGATTCTGAAAGTTTCAACTTTTATTCCCTGGGGTTTGGGGCCAGTGAGTAATATTCAGGGCTTATGGCTTAAGCCCAAGAACGGGAACCCAAGCACCTTATCGTATTGACGGATTGCCTGTGACGGTTCAGGATCAACGTTGCGTGGTATTGACTGGTATTGTCCAGACAAGAAGCTGGCAGCCTTGTCCCAGCCTTGTCTCTGAATTGTGTAAAAGATCGACTTCACAAGCCAGCTGCTGTTAATCGAAAAGCTCAGTTGTTTTTAGCTGCTTTGCTCTCTGTTTAGCATCAAATCGTCCAGTCGGTTGCATTCCACGGAGTTCTTTGTTTGATATTGATCTTAGTCCGTCTTGTTTTCGCTACACAGATGCGAACATTCAGTTCCAAGGTGATCAGTGCACAGTTGCGGATGAGTGGGATGGTCTTTGCTGCAAGAAACTGAGCAAGCCACAACCAGAGCGCTTAGTTTACTAAACGAGTTAGCAACGAAAACAGCAAGCGCGCGGAAATCGTCTTCAGTAACTGGCGATACATTCCCCGGGGGACTGAATCGTTGGGGCAATTCACGTAATTCGGTTCACTTCACAACACAACCGCGAACAAACATGCAAAACAAGTCAGCATGCGGACATGAATGTTCCTTTCCTAACAGCATTGGATGGGTCGCTCGCATGAACAGGAGACACCCTCATACTCAGTCAAAAGAAGTGTGGGCAAGCGCAGGGCGTCACGGGATGACGTAGTCGAGCAAGCAATCTGTGAGCTTTTTGTTGCATCGTATGTCATACTAGCTAAATCTGTGCTATATTATGCTAAATAAAGGATTTTTACTAAATTACCCAATCTACTGAAGTATAGTATGCTATACTACATCATGACCCGCTAGGTTTTCGGCAGGTCTTGAGCTTGTTCGAGCTTCCAGGTGTACTGTTGTTCCGACAGCGGTAGTCAGTGGAACAACGGGTAGCTCTTAGCCCGGGTCTTGTTTGGCTCTTGTGTTTCAGAAGATCAGAAATCACCCAGAGGGTCCCACATACACTACCATTATGAAATTAGGTCCCAAAAACCAAAATAGGGATGTTTTTTGGGGCCTAATTCCATAGGTAGTGTATATGGACCCTCTGGGTCAGAAACCTTAAGCCCTGAACCTTGCAGCTTGCCTTGACTGGTTTCCGGCGAATTTAGAAGTGCAGAGTTCAGCAGTCTGGAATTGAAAACCCTAAACCGAAAATTAAAGCCCATTAAACCTGGAGGCGGATCGACCGCTTTTGCACGACGTTTTGCAATCACTTACGGACAGTGTGCCATACTAGTTACTTGACGATACACTACCCAGACGAAAGGAGTCCTATCTCAAACCATACAATTTTGCATAATGGTATCTTACCATTTTGGGAGGTTTCCATATCTTGGATCCTTGAAGGAGCCCTCATGTATAGTTCCCTTACGGGAACCCTGATAGCGCCGGAAACCTTAGAGATCCGTTGATGGTTCGTTTACGGGTTTCCCTTTAGAGTACCACAGGGCTTCCTCTAAGGCTTTAAGGGTTCCTTTCCCAGAGACTCCAATATACCTTTATTAAGGCATATACCTGATATAAATTACGGTAGAATCCTTAATATGATTCAAGGTATATTCCTTAATTAAGGGATATTGGAGTCTCTGGGTTAAGGGGTCTCGTCCGAGCAGCTTCGACGCACAGAAGCCGAGGAAATGCTTGGACCGATGGCTGTTGACGAAAGCAGGCCAGATCGCGCAAGTAATTGCAAGCATAGTTTAGAGTGTAAGTTTTTTTGAAGGGAGGTGTGTGGTCTTTGGATTTAGGGGTTAGTTTATTTTTTTGTTGTGTGTTTTTTTTTGGGGGGTGGAGTTTGCTTACAGGCGGGTTGTAAGGTATAGGGTCTCTGTCGACGGGTTAGGGCTCTGCAGTTTAGGGATCAGGGTTTTGGGGGCGTCTATGAGGACCGCGCGCGTAGTCGTAGCGGAGTCCGAGTGTTCTTACAGAGGTGCTGACTTGAAAGGCGATACCCATAGGCCCCAAAGTAGTTCCTTTTTGGGATTCCCTTATAGGATTCTATATATGAACCCCAAAAAGGAACTACTCTGGGCCTCTGGGTACTTAGTACTAGAGCAGGTAAGCTTTTATCTCTTGGGATACTATCAGAATTCATATATAATCCCAACGGTTAACCTTTTGTTCCCCATGATGCTTGACAAGTAGGGATATTGGTGACGAATGTGATGATGCCGTGGCGGTGGCCCTGACGATGTTCTCGCAAGGTGTTCGATGATAATGAGACGGGATGTGCCACATGATCAGGGCTCAGAGGGCAGATAGCAATGACACGGTTATGTGCCGCTCCGACATTGGAAGAAAGTTTACCACAAGTAATTCTAATTAAGAACGTAAGTTGTTTTCATGTCCAGGCAAAACAAGAGCTCTTGAGACTTGTGGCCAAACTCTTTTGAGCTGATTTCGCTTCACACAAGACCAGTCGTCATCAATACTACCTTTACCAGATGGTGTGGAACTGCAGTGTACAGTGCACGATACCTATGTACACTGTTCCTCGAGGCATCTTCTGCCTGTGACTTGTGAGTTCGTCAGTATCTTGCACAAGGCTTCAGCGTGGTTCTGCTTCGGGTCAGATGACTCCACGACTTGATGCAATTGGCGGAACATGAAGCCCAGTTAGGGGTCTAGTATTCGTTATCGGGGTTAGGGTTGAGGTCCTTTAGAATTTAGGGCTTTGGTGTATGACTTGATTCGATATGTGCAAAAGCTAAGCTTTGCATTTCGAGAGTCCTGCAAGCTACAGGCTGATCTCAGGATGCGAGAGCAGACAGAAAGCAAAAAAACGACAGCATAGACAGCTAACCAAATGGCTTAAACATTTGCCAATACTGTTTTCGGAGTTCCTTAACATAAGTATAGTATTATATATCCCAACACCGTAGTCATTAGTCTGATTATCAAGGCCCCTATATGATCTTCCTTCCATTGTCCTTGTGGCACGAGACATTATATTCTCAAGGCCCCCAGATCAACAAACCCATGGAACCCTCCAGTTTGTGGCAGGAGCCTGCCCAATCTGCCGCTGCAACGTACGGCAGCTCGCACGTCTAGGCCTCAGCAACTGGCACTGAAATTTGTGACCATGAGACGATTCATACTGGAGATGCTGACAAGGGATACTATGGGGATGCAGAGGGCTTCGAGTATCAGCATGTTGCATGTGACAATGTGTTGGGAAAGACGATCAGCATGTAGACCCTTGATTAACAAAAACCCCCTTTTGTTGTGACTACAGCAGGGATCCAGCTTTGCAAGAAGGATTCATCACAGTGGCCTCGAACAGAAGTATTTCCCGGGGCATGGGGTTTGGGGTTAAACCCTACAGGAAGCCTTCCTGTTCACGCCAGGATGTTTGGGGGTATGTAAAGTTGCTATATGCGAGCTGCTATCGATACATGAGCATGGAGCCATCATGTATCCCAAAGGGTCTAAGTTTTGGGGCCCAATCTCCGCGAAGAACCTACTACAGTGGTATCATGGTATTTGGACCCCTTGGGGAGTATAATGTGCCGCGCACCCTATTCGATGTTTTAAGGCCTTCATGTACCCAGAAACTCCAACATCCCTTAATTAAGGAATATACCTTAAATTATAGTAGGGATCCTTACATGATCTAGGGAATATTCCTTAATCAAGGGATATTGGAGTCTCTGGGTACAAAAATGGGCCCATGATGTACTGCCTTTCACAAACCCTGAATCCTAAACGCTAAACCCTTTACACCCGCTAAAACCCGAGCCCCTCAAGCACTTAAATTCCTAAATCGAGTAGGGCTTAATATGCAGTACCAAGGCCAAAAAAGATATATTTCATTTAGTAGAAAAGTCGGCTGCAAATAGCAGAATCGTTAAAACTAGTTAGCGTAGGAAACTTTAGCATAATCTAGTCCAATCCCCCCGGAGTCTATACAGTGTAGCGTAATATTTATCAGTTAGTATACCATCTACGAGCATTCAATGCAAGTAGTAATCTGCAGCATCTATGATAATATAGTATCATACCGTAAAATTATATATACATATATATATATACATACATACATACACAAGTAATATAGTACCATATATGATACCCTAAAGTATGTATACAACCCTCAACCCTAAGGCCTGTAGAGCCCTTAAAGGAACCCACTTATAACTACCCATGAACCTCCAAGTATTCCATTCCGCGTTCCAAGCCTTATAAGGTCTTAAAGTACCTATATAGGGACCCCTTTAAGGCTTCAGTATCTAACTATAGTCTCCATTGTAGTTCCTTTTTTGGTTTAACCAAATATATAATTAGGATCCTATAAGGTAACCCCAAAAAGGAACTACAATGGAGACTCTATAGGTACTATAAAACTACCATGGAGCCTTTGGCAAGGCGCCTCCGTGGCCCCGAGCCCAAAGTCGGCTCCGCAGCCGCGGCCGCCGCGTTTGCCCCGGAACGCGCGCCCCGGCGCGCGCGGCGCGCGCAGCGCGCGGGCGCGGCGCGGCCGCAGGGTTTTGGGTTTTCGGTTTTAGGGATTCAGGGTTTAGGGCAGAGTTTTGTGAGTTTTGTTGAGGCATTTTGGGGTTGACATGGTTTAGGGGTCGGTTCATGGGTCGAGGGGTCTATGCTTTGGGCCTGGGTGCTTGAGTCTGCTTGAGCTCTCGAGTTGTGCAGTTCCGGGCTTTGCGATTGAGGGTTTGCAGCAATTGGGCCTTCGGGGATTCTACAGAGCAACCCTACTTGGAGGTTCATGGGTAGTTATAAGTAGGGTTATAAGTCCCCTAATATGGGTTATAAGTATAGTTACCCTACTTATAACCCTACTTATAACTACCCATGAACCTCCAAGTATGAAAGCTCCATTACGAGCTGTTTCTTCATTGAGCTGATGCCCCAGGATGCTTTTTTGAATCCTTCTATGTCCGTCCGGAATACGTAATCAGGCCCCTGAAAGATCAACCGCTTTCCGATGCCTGAATATTAGAATCCCGATTATCATCTGCAAAAAATGGGGGGGGAGGTTGTTAGTCCGGGGTCTGCTGAAGATTGCTGAAGTGGGTATTGGTAGTTTAGAGTCATGCTATAACATGTTGAGAAGTACTACCATTAGATAAGACTCACCAGTAAGAGCAATACCTGTCATAAGAGCAATACCTGTCATGATGAATCACGGTTGTCAGTAAGAGCAGTCGTGCCTATCCTCGTATAAACTGGCTGGTAAGAACACTCTCTTCACCCTACACTCCACCTCAACGGTGAACAGTCCTAAGCCCTAAATCAGGGCCCAAACGAAAGCCTATGTACAGTAGTTGTTTTGCCTGTCTTCTGATTAAGGACTGAACTTTTGGCGAAGCGATGCTGGGAAAACTAGGACAAAACCCTATGGGAGAACCCTCAAAAGCCTTAAGCACCCATATGTAATCCCGTCTGCAACCCTTGTGGAACCTCATAGCAAGCCTGACAACCCTAAACCGTGTCCTCTTCCGTGCTTCTGTTCTTAGGAGTCGCTCAGCAGAGTCCCAGCGAGCCCTGCAGGAGGCCCGAGCTGGAAAGGAGCACTGGCTTTATTTGATTCATGTGTTTATATATATATATATATGTATATATATATATACATATATTTATATTATATATCTTTGGGTTCCTTTACAGGGTTACTATAAGGGCACTATACGGGTTCCTTTAAAGGGCTCTATAATATGAGAAGCGCATTGGAGTGCTAAATATAGGTTCTTGAAAGGGCTATAAGGGATCTACAGGGTTCCTTTAAAGGGGTTACTACAAGGGCTACTCTATATATGTATATATATATATATATTTATTTATTTATTCTTACATGTGGGAGTTTCCGAGAATTAGGGGTACCGTATTTTGGGGTCCTTACAATAAGGATCCTACTATTTAGGGTACTATATTAGGGTCCCCGATTTTCGGAAACTCCCATGTATGTACGTATATCCATCTAAACTTGCTTGGACCGGATTGTGGTTCAGGCTTTTGCGTTCAGGGCTTTGGTTTAGGGTTGTGGGACGTTTGGCCGGTTTTTTCATGGAGGGTTGTGGTCGTAATTTAGGGTCTAGGGTGCCTGTGATTCAATGAGGGGAGCAACCGTGGCAATACGATTGAGCTTTCTTTCAGGCAATCATAAAGTTTACGTCTTCTAGGGTTCAGGGTAGAGCCGACACATTTTTGGGGTACTGGATACTGGGGAAGCAAGAGACACAAGGCCCTGAGTGATCAGAACCGGAATTAAAGTGTAAGGGTTCTGGGGCAATTTTTGGAGTGTACTGCAGATATAGGAACTACAGGAAGACAAGGCATAGTACGTCGTATTTCAATCCGAACGAAAGTTCGACCAAATCGGCATCGTAAACGGTTCAAGCAACACTGGGCAAGAGCCTTATGCAAAGTCACACAGCCTTGCAGCCCATGCGCACATCTGGTAGAAACCCACCCTCATAGACTCATAGAAGCACTTCTTGAACCCCCTTGTAGTAAGAAACCGGAACGAGTTTGCACATCCCAGTAGAGCATAGAGAGCAGATGCACATCCGGTAGAAACCCACCCTCGCGGACTCCTGGAATTACTTATTGAACCCTCTATAGAGACTGAAAAGACTTTGCAGATCCCATTAAATCCTATAAACCCTAAACTCTATAAACCCTGAGAGAGCAGATGCTGCCGGTCATCGGCGGGCGCGCTTTGCTGGTCTCTCGCTCGGCTCAGCTGCTACAGTGAGTCTGGATTCCAAAAATCAAGAACCCCAAAGGGGTTTAGGGTTTATAGGGTGTTTCGGGTTTTCAGGGCCTCTCCCTTCTAAAAGGATATTCGTATACATGTAACAAAACTTCAATGCTGGACACAGGGGTTGCACTGGTAGGAGCCCGGATGATACTGTAGGTGGTTGTAGCTCTTCTGTAAATCTGCGACCATGCCAGAATCAGTATCTGTTGTCCCAAGTCCTGCTTGTGGTCAGCCGACCGTGCCGGTGCCTTTCTCAAACCACCCTTGAAGCCAAGCACGGCAACCCCAAAGCCCTAAACCCCATACCCGGTAGCCCTAATTATGTCGGTTCTCCTTGCATGCGAAGGACCTGCGAAGAGCAGCCAAAAACAGTCCGGCTTTGAAAGTTTGGTTTTGGTGTATGCAGGAGCTTCGATGACAGAGACGTGTTTCTCAAGGAGAAACAGGTATGAGGTCCTAAGCCCGAGCAGTAAGGATGAAACCCCAAACCCGGAACCCAAGCCGACAGCAACGAAGAACCCTGCATTTCGAACCCGACGAAAAGCCGTAATAGGGGCCGGAAGAATTGGTAACACTATGCCTCGGGTTCCGCATTACAGTCACACTTTTATGTACCCTGAAACCCTCTTGTAACTATTGACCCCCCTGCTTTTAGAGCCACTGCGGGCACAATTCGGTGTCAGCCAGCTTGCCACCTCGAACTCCTAGGCTAGGTCACGGCTCCGGGCTTCTAGGGTGTAGGATTTGGGGTGTGTATTTAGGGTTCAAGAGTCAATAATAGGGACCTTGATGATTAGAACAGGGATTGGATTCTGTTCCAGCTTAGCTCTATGGTGATAGCCGGTGGGTTGCCGGTCGTTCAGACCCCTTTGTAATAGGTGTTCTTTGTTGATGTTGTAGCAGTAAGCACCATCGTAGTACTTGCAGTTGTGGTCGTACAGACGCCACACGTTCCCTGGCACGGTTCGCTGACTTTCCTTCATGAGGGGATGCTGTGTAGTTTGGCTCCTTGCTTGAGAATTCCACAAGCGACCCCATCTGCGAATCTCTTCTGCGATTAAACCCCAAGGCTAAACCCCCTAAACCATGAGTCCGAACCCCTAACCCTCAAAGCCTAACCCGATAACGAACACTAGACCCCTTACTGAGCCTCACCGAACCCACTCAAAACCCGAAAGCGGCCGTAGAGAATCCTGAACCCTTAGCACCTGGAGCCCTTATGACATCCTAAAACCCTAAACCCTAAACCCCAAACCCTAAACCCTAATCCCTAAAACCCAAACCCTAAAACCCCAAACCCTAAAACCCTAAACCCCAAACCCTAAACCCTAAAACCCTAAAATCCCTAAACCCTAAACCCTAGAACCTAGAACTTCAAGCCTGAGCCCTAGACCCCACCCTAACCCCAAGCCTCAACCCCAAGTCCAAAAAACGGCAGTGCCAGCAACCGAAGCCTTCAAAGCGTAACTGCCAAACCCTAAAATCCCTGAAACCCTAGACTCAAGCCCTCTCCCCCCCCAAACAATCAACCCAAGCAGAAACGAAGCCCCGAACCAATCTCACATGCAAGCGACATCCTAAATTCTAATCTCTAGAATATCAAAACTGCTAGACCGCAAGTACCGACCCCTAAGCCCTAGGCCACAACACCAAATCACCAACTCCAAAAGAAGCCTAAACAAGCCCTAACACGCCTTAACCATAAGAGCAAGAACATCATATTGGAGCCTAAGCAGTTACCGATACTATTGTGGAGCTGCTCATTTTCATGAGAAGCATGAAATACTCCAAACAACTATTCTAATTCTTAAGGCCCCTGCATTATAGTACCCATATAGACCCCTTATAGTAAGTAAGCTTATAGAGCCCTTTAAAGGAACCCTATTGAAGCCCTTGAGGCCCCTGCATTATCCCAAGCCGCCAGGGGCAGGTGGATTGATCTTCGACCTGGGCGTCGCCGGCACGGTTCACCAATCTAGGGGCCTGCTGAATTACTTTAGGGGCCTTAAGAATTAGAATAGGGTTCCTTTAAAGGTGTCCTTTAAAGGGATTACTAGAAAGGGATCTATAAATATAGGGGCCTTGATAACATCGGGGCCTGGGCTCGTTGTTCATTGTGAGGGGTCCTAGGGGTCCTTAATATGGGAGTTTCCGAAAATTAGGGGTACCTTATTTGGGGGTCCTTATGATAAGGATCCTTTCTGTTTAGGGTACTGTTTCAGGGTCCCCTATTTTCGGAAACTCCCAAACCTAAACCCTAAACCCTAAAGCCTTAATAGAACCCTTATGGATCCCTTAAAGGGTCCCCTATTTTCGGAAACTCCCATATATTCAAGCTGCGTTATCTCCCGTGATACTTGTAGTACTCGTTTTCAGGGCTCCAAGGGTCAAGATTTCCAGGTGCCATCATGTACCTAGACCTACTAAACCCTACGGTTTTGTAGGTGCTTATTTTAAACCCTAATGTGGGATTTATAGGGAGCCTACAAAAAAGTAGGTTCTGGTAGGTTAAGGTATGCATCGGAAGGATTAATAATCGCCCGAAATACTATAGTCCCAGACGCTCCAAAATCCCTACATCAACGCAGCAACGCTGAGAACTATGGACGGGATATTGACCACTATAGAAGCCTATGATCCCCAGGGAAAACCCACTCAGTAAGACGACTGTTCATCTTGCTGTTCATCTTAGACCGCCTGCATTCAACCCTGAAGTAGAGAATCCTTCTATTTCAAGCCCCCCTCTCGCCCAGCAATAGCAGGATTCCCGCAACTGCCTCAAATTTGTAGTTCTTGGGGGTTCATGGCGTCAGATCAGCCTGGAGCCAGGCTACACCTACACACGGAACGAAGCCCGAAACTATTGGCTGCCTGGGCCCCAGCTTTTTTAGTGAGCTTGGTACCCAGTTTGGGAGATTATGGTTTCGGGTTCCGGTATGGGATTTGCAGGATTCAGGGATTGTAGTTTACGGTATAATTAGGGTTATAGTTTTTCGGGTCCTTGAGGTTGACGTTTATAGTCGGCTGATCCGGTTCAATCTAGGGGTCCAAAACACTAGCAATTGTCTCGGTGGATCGTCCTACGTGAATAAAATAGTTACACACGACCCAGAACCTCACTCCAATACTCCAATGTGTATCGCTCTCCCCCAATTCGCATGTTGCTTCGGTGGCGCCACGAGTCCTGAGCACTTGTACGTCAGCTTGCTGTCACGGCTGGCCACGTGCGACGACTCACGAACGCCCTGTACCTGCGGCTTGCAACCTTAAACATACACTTAGTAGTTGAGTGGATACACTTTAAAGTGAGCTCGTGATTATTAATGGTCCCCTCAATAGAGCTAAACTCGGCCCGGAACTCAATAATAAAAGGTCCCCTCAATAGAGCTAAACTCGGCCTGCACGTAATAATAAACCACCCCTCAATAGTCCTAAAACCCGTCCCGGTTTAAAAGTTTTAAGGTTTAGGTAAATAAGCACTCCTACTACTGTACTACTGTACTACTGTACTACTAAGTGTACTACTACTGAGAGCCCCGGCCCCCGAACAACTTCGACCCCGGCCCCCTCAAAC
>BGNK01002420.1:85708-126620 GCA_003297005.1 Symbiodinium sp. clade A Y106
AGAGGAGTAGGACCATTCTTTACCTAAGTCTGAGTAAGAGGAGTAGGACCATTCTTTACCTAAGTCTGAGTAAGAGGAGTAGGACCATTCTTTACCTAAGTCTGAGTAAGAGGAGTAGGTTTATTTGATGTAGTATAGAATTGCTCAAAGTACGTTGTAGTAAAGCCCTGAAGCCTTAAACCCTGGAGGGCGAAACCCTAAACCTTAAACCTGTGCAATATTGACAGTCGAAGGACCTTCTCAGCTCGCATCTACTTCGAGTTCCTCTTCCCTGATGCCAATATTATTCCTGGCATTGCAGGTCGGTAGTTCTCTAAACTAGGGTCCTTTTTATTCCTTTATTCCGTCTCAAAATATAGAAAGGATCCTAGCACAGAACCTGATTTTGAGACCTACCCAGGTGGAAGCGAAGATGCTCCTCTGAATCCGGATGGAACTCGCAAAGGACTTCGGTTCTACACTGACTCCACGCGGCAAGGGTTTCGGGTTTAAGGTCTGCATACACACTCAGTTCTCGTCCTGCTGGTTGATGTACAGCCCTATACATAGCTTTGGGTCTTGCTGAAAGCAACACGAAGGAAAGCATCTCATGGATGAATGCGATAGAGCCCCCTTCGGTGCTTACGGACAAGCTTACGCCAGACAAGGACAGCATCCGCTGGGCCCTGGAAGTTCAGGGTACTTTCCTTGAGAAATTTGAGTGCAACGACTTCCCGTTCGACACCCAAGCGCTGTCCGTAAGTATCGAGTTTGCCATGTCAAACGAAGGCCCATTTCCCATGGATCTGTCGATTGACCTTGCCGATGCTTGTGATGTGAACGCCAAGCACTTCGTCTGGGACAGTGAGTATGATCTGGGGACGAGAACAAAGCTTGTGACGGATGTTCGGCGCGTCTTGCAGACAAGGTCTTATCCGGATCTGACTTTCTCGTGCTACGTGACTGGGTACGGATTTGAGATAGCTGTTGACTGGCCAGTTTGTTCCACATAGAGCCCAAACTATAAACAAATCGGGGGCTGTTGAAATCGACACCAAGGTGAGGAGGAGACCCTTCTTCTACACCATCAACATTGTGCTCCCAAATATGCTTCTGGCGCTCTTGGCTGGGCTGCAATTCTTCATCCCAGTCGAAGACGTTGCTGGAAGGGCCAGTGTGTCTATGACCTTGTTGCTGGTATGTGCATCCTATTTCCACTACTCGGGATCCTTAACTCCCACGGTCGGGTACCTGACCCTGATCGACACACATGCGCTCTGGTGCATGTCCGTGGTCATTTCCATGGTTTTCTGGGTTGGAGTCGTGAGGACGAAAACCCTAAGCCAAACCCTAACAGGCCCTAACATCGTGGATCCCTGAATCCCACCCAGACCCTCGAACCCAAACACCCCAGACCCCTGAACCCTGAACCCCCTAAAACCCCAAGCCCTTGAACCTCTAGCACCCAAACCCCCCCNCCCCCCCCCCCCCCCGAACCAGCACTCCACATCCCTAGCAGAACCCTTCGAAAAAATGGAATCTGCATAGATCCTTGAAAAGAAGGTAAAGAAAGAATCCGAACACCATTGCTGTAGCCCGTGAGGAGTTCTGAGTCGGAAGATCTGGAATACATAGACAAAATGGCGCTCTATGGCTTCATGGTCATTTGGCTCCTCATTCAGATCCCCGGTGGCACTGCGGCTTCGCATTACCTCGAGGGTCATGCCCTGCCCCCTTTCTCGGGTACGTGCTTGTACATGTTTCAACCATAAAACTAGTACCCCAGAAAAGGAAGAAAGGGCGTGACCCTCTAGGTAGAGTGTTAGGGTTTTGAGGGTGGTTAGTTTGGGGTTTCGGGTTACTGCTTCGCAATCATTTTTCTCTTTACTGAAGTCCGAGGTGGCAGTTTGGGATACAGTGTAATTTCATGAAGGTGCCCTATCACCTGCGGAGGGTCCTATTCAAAACCAAAAGCAGCTTGCTATTGGGGACCCTTCAGCTACAGCCACGTGTCAACAACAAGGGTATGCAAACGCAGTATAAAACCCCTACGGGGCCCGGGGCCCTACAGCTGTTACCTAAGCCTCAGTTCTATATCCCAGATCGTCCTCGTTAGTTCTACCTTCCTACTCAAAGCCCTACACCCCTAAACCCCTAAACCCTTTAAGCCCTAAACTAAACCCCTAAACCCTTCACTCAGGATCGTCTTCGTTCTCCGCTTCTCTTTTGCCTGGAGCAAGGCCTCCGCCGAGTTGGACGTGCCAGCGGTGCTCGGCGGAGCGGAAGCCCGAGAGAAGCTCCTGACCGTGAACTCACGGAGCAGATTCGACCGGACCTCTGTGAAAGGCTATGATGCCTTGTAGCCCTTACCTTGGAGGTTCATGGGTGTTTATAAGTGGGGTTCTAAGTCCCCTAATATTGGTTATAAGTATAGTTACCCTACTTATAGCCCTACTTATAACTACCCATGAACCTCCAAGTAGTAGGTTTTTGAGTTACTATATTCCATGTTTCATCAGTTCCCCATGACACTGGACATGTATGTTACAGTCGCGATTAGTAACCTCAGTAGCCCCACACTTATGATATTCCGATATTCTGGTCTGTATTTCTGTGACAGGCTAGGATGCCATATGGCCGTATAGCCGAAGCCCTAAGCCCTCAAACCTAAACCCTAAACCCTATACCGTGGTTTAGGGTTTAGGGTTGAGGGAACACACGACATGCTGAGATGCCCCGGAGCCCTCTGAACTCCTTCAGATGCCGAAACCACTAACATCCAACAACGGCTTGGGGTTTAAGGGTTTAGGGTTCAGGGGTTTAGGCCTTTAACGGTTGAGGTTTTGGGGCTTTAGGGTATGGACCCTTCCATACCCTCGCTTTTATCAGTGCGACACAGCCTTGATCCTTGATCGCAACACCCACATACACCCGCTAGAATCTTTGCACTTGGTGCTGAAGCCGAAAATGCTTCTTGGCCAATGAGCCAGTCGCACTTGACAAAAACAAGACAGACGGTGTGCTTTGAACTTGGACTGCTTGTCCGAGTGTGTCTCTTAGTGAGCCGAAAAACCATAATTCTACTTGTGAATGCCCCTCCACTACTGTATAGAACCCCTATTATAGATCCCTTGTAGTAAACCTTTTACAGCACCCTTAGAGGGAACCCTGTTCTAATTCCTAAGGCCCCTACATTAAGCCCTTATAGTACCCTTATAGTATCCCTTAAAAGGAACCCTTTAAAGGAACCCTAAACCCTACTGTAACTCTTAACCTACACCCCCCCAACTACCCTCTAATGTACCCCCAAAGGCCCACTATTAAGGGCCATAAAGACTCCATTAAAGTGCCCTTGGGGGGGTCCTGGGAAGGCCCCTACACTATAGAACCCTTGAAGTAGATCCCTTATAGTAAACCCTTTTAAAGCGCCCTAAGCCTGTAAAGGATCCCTAAACCCTATTGAAACTCTTAAGGGCCCCTACAGTAGAGTCCAGAAAGTTGGACTTTCACTATCCTCATGCCCTTGGGGTAAAGTATAGGGGATCCTAGCATTATTCCTAAACCCATGTTCCAACTTTCTGGTTTCTACTACAGTAGAAGCCAAAAAGTTGGAAACCCCATAGCCTCAATCCTTAAGAGTAGTGTAAAGAGAATCCCAGCACTATTTGGCCTTAATCAGGTTTCCAACTTTATGGGGTTCACTGTATACAGTAACCCCGGGAGCTGCTGAGATGCTACTGCCCGGGTTTCGACTACGACAACGGCGGGAGCCCTTGCAGCGCCAAGGAGGACTTCGTCCAGCCGGGGGTCTCAAAGGGTTTTGGGCTTTAGGGGGTTCCTTAAAAGGGTATGAGGGGGCTTCCCTGAAAGGGTTTAGAGGTTTTGGGGTTTTGGGGCTAGGGGTTTAGGGGTTTAGGGGGGGGTTTTGGGGTTTGGGGGGTTAGGGGTCTAGGGTTGAGGGGTTTAGGGTTTTGGGTGTAGAGATCTGGAGCTTACCTCCTACCTTGTTTCTCTTTGTTAAGCCTTTAACTAAGTTCCCCCGTAGTACCCTTTTACCTTTTTTTCTTTTTGGGTTCGCTTATGAAAACCGAATAGTAGGAAAAAGGGTACCCTTATTATTAAGGGGCTACTGGGGAACCTAGTTAAAAAAGGTAGACTGTTTGGGGTTAAGGGAGGTCCTGGGGTTCAGGGTTTGCAGATGGGAGTTTCCGAAAATATGGGGTACCTTATGTTGGGGTCCTTATAATAAGGATCCTACTATTTAGGGTACTATATTAGGGTCCCCTATTTTCGGAAACTCCCATATAGGGTCCTTAAGGGAGGGTGGTTCAAGCGGGGGAGGGTACAAGAGATCCTTAAGGGAACCTAAGGGAGCACTAGAGAGAACTAGGGATTAGTAGGTTCTCTATCCCCCTCGGAGCCCCGTCCCATAAGGATACTATAATTGCAATTTTCGCCTTCAGCCCTAAACCCTAAACCCTAAACCTAAACCTAAACCTAAACCCTTAAGCTTTAGGAATTTAAGTTTAAGGTGTGGAGTCGGCGTCGGGGCTTAGAGCTGAAGGCTTCAATATCTCGTGGCTTATGATGCAGGGTTTAAGAAGGGTTTAAGGGGGGTGTTTTGGGTTATGGGCTTTGAGAATTTATCTAGGGTTCAGGAATAGTTCAGGTTTGAGTCCAAAGGTTAAGGGTGTTTAGGTGTAATTAGTGCTTTACAATTGAAGTTGTTCGGATTTGGAGGCTTCAGGGTTCTCGAGCTTGAGATCTGAGAGCTTCGATTAAACATGCAGGCAGTTTGTGCATGCGCCCCGGTTCCTTACGGGAGAATGTCTCATGCTATCGGTTTGGCGTACGCTGCACGACAGGCCTCACACCCAACTCCTCAGTCCAAAAACATCAAACATCATCAAACCCTAAATCTTGAGTCCCCGAGCCTAATCCCTGCACCCTACACCAGTGGTGCCTAGCAGCTGTGTCGGCCTTCAGCAGGCTGCACGTGTCCTAACTGAGTTTCACCAAACAGTCAACTGCATTCAAAGGTTCGTCTAGTTGGGCTCTAGGATTTAAGGTGTTACGATGTGTGATGTTTGTTGTTTTTTCTTGCTTCCGGGTCTATTGGGTTTAGGAACTGAAGGTCGGGCTATGCTGCACCTTGGAATTCACCGTTTCATCCTCTTTAACATCGTACTGTGTACTTATGACGGGTAGCAGACTCAGGTGCTGTGAGGATCAGGAAATTGTGGTTATAACACAAAGCTCCTCCATGAATGTTCCTCCATCTTGTCAGCATAGAAGTCTTGAGGCAGGGGTTGTTAGAATCTGAAGTTTCCAATCGTTTACAGCTTTCGCCCTGAAACAAAGTATTTCCCGGACAAAAAACAGAATCTCAAGATGCCAAGACAGCGCATGTTGAGGACTTGTAGGATTTGTAGCAGGTTTTGGAAAGTTTCTGTTCTAGCGGGTAAAGGCTCAAAGGGTGTGCAAGGTTTGAGGGGGTTGGAAAGTAGCTCTACAGAAAACCGGACCTTTACTGGGCTTTGGAGTACCATACTTTAATACTTTTTTCTTAAAGGAACCCTTATGAAATAAAAGTTTATACTTTTTTCTCCCTGGTTACTTAAAAGCCCAGTTTAAGGCCACCAAATTCCTAGCGATAGATCCCTTAAGGCCCCCCCCAAATCCCTAGCTGGAGGCCCCGTGAAAAACACCCCTAAACCCCCAAACCCCTAAACCGCTGAACCCTACTCCCTAAACCCTAACCCCTAAACCCCTAAGCCCCTAAGCCCCTAAACCCCTAAGCCCCTAAACCCCTAAACCCTAAACCCCTAAACCCTAAACCCCTAAACTCCAAGGTCCGTTGGCCTACTCATCATCTTCAATGTGAAGCAGTCCACTGCCGGAGCCCTGAGCGCTGCAGCGTATTGATCAGTGCCAGGGCTTTTTAGGGTTTAGAGCTTAGGGCTTTTAGGGCTTTAGGGGTTTAGGGTTTAGGGTTTGCAGGGTTTAGGGCTTAGGGCTTTGGGTTTAGAGCTTCGGGCTTAGGGTTTAGGGCTTAGGGTTTCGGTAAGCTTAGGGCAATTTCGGGGAGAGTTGAGGTGAAACGGTGTACAGGGTTTTTACAAATATGGGGTGCCTTATTGTGGGGTCCTTTTCATCAGGTTCCTACTATTTGGGGTACTATATAAGGGCCCCCTATTTTCGGAAACTCCCAAGCAGAGAGTGGATTCAACGTTTAGGGGAGTGTAGGGTTTAGGGTGGTTTGAAGTCACATGGCAAGCTTTCCACAGGGGCTACTGTAAGGGAACTACCCCAATGAATCTACACAATGGCGAGCCGTTTGCCAAAGTTGTCCTTCACACCTTGCAGCTTGCGTGCGACTGCACTTGCGGCAAGGTGAATGCATGTCGGCAGTGATGGATGGGTTAAGGTTCTATCTCTGCGTTTTGGCGATGTGTAGATGGCTGGATGAGTGCAGGGTGGCCTTCCGGCACACTATCATGTCTTGGTTGTCTTCCTTGCAGCACTCATCCAATTCCCCTTTCGCGTTGTCTGCTCATCCGGTAGGCGATTTCGCAATTAGCGAATAAGAAGAAGGAGTCCTTAGCTGCCGCTTCTGCATATTCAGCGAAAGAGTGGAAGGTGCCGAGACGTTGTCAAACGCTTCTTGCAGATGTCAAGCTCCAAAAGGCGAAGGATAGCCTCATCAAGCAAGCTCGCATGTGGAAGCAGCAGTTCCACATGATGGAGGAGAAAGCTGCGCACGCAGAGGTAGAGGTGCGACTGCAGCGAGCAAGCAAGCAAATTTCGCGACGCCAGGAAAGAAATGCTATCGACGCCAATGCTATCCGCCATATGGGAGTTTCCGAAAATTAGGGGTACCTTGTTTGGGGTCCTTATAATAAGGATCTAGGGTACTATATTAGGGTCCCCGATTTTCGGAAACTCCCATATTGCTCACCACCAACAGAGCGAGCACCTCGACGGGGAGACCCTAACCCCCAAACTAAACCCTTAAACCCTACGCCCTAAACCCCTAAACCCTAAACCCCTATAAACCCGAAACCCCTAAACCCTAAACCCCTAAACCCTAAACCCCTAACCCCTAAACCCCTAAACCCTAAACCCTAAACCCTAACTACGTTGGCCCTCGGAGCACTGCGAGCACCCACTGGCTGTTCTCTTCACGGATGCTTCGGGGCTCGTGAGGCTCTCAAGCGAACTACCGTAAAAAAATGTTGTCTTTCTTATTTATGTAGGCATAAATATTCAGGCCCCTACATGAGAGAACTTTTTACAACCCTTTTAGTAACCCTTATGGAACCTCATAAAGACCCCTTACAGGCACCGGTTCGAAATATTGCTACATATATAATGTGTAATTAAATATTTCTTGTATCCGTTTCTAGATGCACAAGAATAACGACATCGCAAGCTGCTGTTACAATGGTACATGACTTGGAACTTTGAGCGACCCTCAGGCATAGTTCGGCAAGATGATAGAGAAAGCCAAGCCAAGTCTCCCGCAAATATCAGAGACACGCTGAACGACTGGAGATGTTTATGTACATACATACATTGTGAGTGTATGCATATGCACACATGCAGGGACACATACGCAGGCGCATGGATAGACAGGTGTACAGACGTACAATTTGGAATATGCATACTCTGTGTGTGTGCCTGCACGCATGCGCATGTTCGTACACTTGCGTATGCACGTGCACTTGCCGGAGGCTGTGGGTCCTCCCTTACAAAACCCCGAAAACCTAACCCCCAACCCCCGAAACCCTAAGCCCTAAATCCCTGATGTCTTTCTGCTCTGGTAAACCTAACTCGAGACTCTTTAAACCCTAGCCTTATACCCCTAGGCCCCAAAGTAGTTCCTTTTGGGGATTACCTTATAGAATTCTATTTATGAACCCCTTAAAAGGAACTACTTTGGGGCCTAAGGGTAGACACCTCATTTTCGGGCCTGTAGCTTTGGCGCTGGACGTCTCTGGAAACACCGGCTGCAGGCAGTGGTAGTTCCGGTGACCCGCTTCAATATCACCGTGCCTTGTCTGCTCACCAGGGCCGGTCCAGGTTCCTTATACCTACCTTTGGTTAGTAGGGAATGGAAGTAATGGAAGAATGGTAGTAATAGTAGTCATAATTGTACCCCATTCCTCCATTCCCTGCTAACCAAAGGTAAGTATAACGCTCCAAGTACTTGTAGAATATATACTTAGGCCGTCAGAAAGGGTTTTTTTCATGTAAGGTACTTCAGGGCCTACACATCTACTGTCATATACTGCCCAAGGGCTCCAGTTACCTAAATAGTAGGTTACTAGCCATATATTATATACCCCAGTAACCCACTATTTAAGTAACCGGAGCCCTAGGGCTGTATTAGCTATTGGCGGATTTCGGTTTTACCTATAGTCTCCATTGTGGTTCCTTTTTGGGGTTACCTTATAGGATCCTAATTATATATTTGGTTAAACCAAAAAAAGGAACTACAATGGAGACTATAGGTAGGGCTGTATTAGCTATTGGCGGATCTTAGGGCTTAGGAATATACTAAATATCGGTGCTTGGAGCCTTAAAGGCTCTGGGTTATTGGTGTCCAGGGTACCTAAACTTTTCTTGCGGATCCGAAAACCTGCGGCTTTTTTTCATGTGGGTAGTTGTCAAAATTAAGGTCCCGTTTTGGGTACCCTAAATAATAGGTGCCGTATTATAATAGGGACCCAAAAAGGGACCATAATTTTGACAACCACCCATGTGGTGTCATAACCGACGATTTCGCAGTGTTTCGGGCCTTACTTGTCGTACACAGGTTCATGGCTTTAGGTTTACGGCGATGGGGTCCAAGTACCTTGATATGAACAGTTCCAAGCCAATGCACATTGATCTGTGAACTCCAAACCCCCGAACAGGTACCTGGAGACTTAGGCAACTTCACGTTCTCAAACTGTCGGATGTAAAGCCTTGACTGCAGCGCGTTTAAGGTTTAGGGTATACGGTATAGGGCTTGGGGCTTATAGCTGCAAAATCCCAAGATCTTAAGTTGAGAGCCTTGCAATAGATGGCCCCAAGAGCTATCGCAGCCAGAAGCCCAACACTGCAAGATTAAGACAATGACATGTACAAACCCAAACTCAGAAGATAGCTTCGACCTCCAGCAGCCCTAATTAGGCAGCATGTGCGCTCTCCATGCAAAAAACGCTATAATGTTCCTAGATTATCTAATTTTGTACATGTATACAGTCATACACGCACATGTATATACATATACATATATATAGATTTTATCTGCAATGTTTACAGCGTCTTGTGTATATGCATATATGTATATACACATTTGTATACACATCCGCATATCAGGAAGAAAATAAGTTATCACATGTACCCACAAATAAGCTCGCATATATACATATATGTATGTAATTCTCTCTCTCTCTCTGATGTATGTGTGTATGAAAAATGTATACATGTATATACACATATATACGGAAAACATGTATGTAAACACTTACTGAGAGAGAGTGAGAGACTCCAATATCCCCTGGGTAACACAGAACGTTCCTTACATCCTGACAGGTGCACCCTTATTACCAAGTTTGAGGCCTGATGTCTTTAACAGGTCCTATGTTGCAGCCTGCATTGCGCCCCAAGAAACAGGGCAAGATATTGAGCCTGAAACCCTGGCCCTAACCCTAAGGGTCCATGTACTCATATAGTATATACATTGGCCTTAATGTAGTCCCTATTTGGGTACTTCGGGACCCTTGTATCTCTATATGGGTACATGGACCCTTGGGGTAAACCTTAAATCGATGAACCTGAAGATAGGTTCAGTGTGGGAGGGCGACTGGCTGTGCGGCGACCACGGACAACCGCGTCAGGACCTCCCACCTTTCCTGGCAAATTGAATGTAGCGTTTTGGGGTTGAGGGATGTGGCTTTCGGGGTTTTGAGGTTAAGGCGTTCAGGGTTTACTGGTAGGGTTGAGGGTTTTACGCGTGTGGGTAGGGTGTAAGGGAGACCTGAACCCTATAAGCACTATGTAGATATGCATATATATATATAATATAGATGTATATGTATGTATGCCCTGGGCTTCCGCGGCTCCGCCAAACTGGTGTGTTGTAAACGCACCCGTTAAACTAGTGGGCTCATGTTGTTCCATGAGATGCAGACGTGATCTTATGTATGTGTGCATGCATGCATGCATGCATGCATGAATGTATGTATGTCGATATGTATGTTGTAATATGTATGTATTACTGCATGTATGCATGGATGTAGGTGTGCACACACACATTCGTACTTGAAGGGGCAGGGGACTTAGTAAGTTGGTTATAAGTAGGGTTATAATTAGGGTAACTCCATTTAGGGCACTTATAACTCTACTTATAACCTACTTACTAAGNCTTAGTAAGTTGGTTATAAGTAGGGTTATAATTAGGGTAACTCCATTTAGGGCACTTATAACTCTACTTATAACCTACTTACTAAGTCCCCTGCCCCTTCAAGTATGTATGTGGTCGTCATGGCCCTCGCACGTTCGCCTCATGGTCCTACACGTAAGGGGTTCGTGAAGTCTAGGATTTAGGTGATTAGGGTTTCAGGGTTGGTTTAGGGTTTAGGGGTTTAGGGTTTAGGGTTTCAGGGTTGAGGTTAAGTTCAAACATCTAGACTAGGGTAATTCGAACTGCTGGGTTTGAATGGAGGCCGGTCCCATCTTCCATGCCCCTGCAACAAAAGCAGCATCATGTGCGTTTCTTATCGCTTAAATATTTTAGAACCTTTATGTATGTTCAGCGTTAGGCAGGATCTAGCGAACCCATGTTCTCTTGTCTTTTGCATCAATGTAAGACTCAGGGCTTACACGGGCTTTCAGGCACTTCCCGGTGATGTTTTGAAAGGTCCGCCAGTAAGCAGGGGATCCATACATACAGATGTTTTTGCGCGGGACTTATCTTGCGGACTCTAGCGTGCTCCAGCTTCCAGAACTGCTTATGCACAGAAGGATCCATGAACAAACGCTCGTGTCCGCACTTCGTAAGCACACCGAAACCCGGAGGGGTCACTGGTCTTGGTCTGAGGCTGTTGGGCCTAGGTTCCAAAAACTCAAGCCCAGTCTAAACCCCAAACTCCAAGCCCTGAACCACTAAACCCTAAACCTCAGCCCCAAATCCCAAAAAGTGCACCCAGGCAGTCTAAACCCCAAACTCCAATCCCTAAACCACTAAACCTCAGCCACAAATCCCCAAAAAGTGCAGCCACGAGCTAAGCACAGCGAGGATCGTGGATCAAGGGAGTTGGAGGCCGGCATCACAGGGTTTCGACATAGGGTCTTAGTCTTTTCAGGCTTCTTGTAAGGTTACTATAAGAGCTCTGATGGTCCGCAGGCTTCAGGGCTTGGGGGCTCCGGGTTTACTAGGTATGGCTTTGGGACATTTTATATTTTCCCTTACTGGGCTCAAGAGGATCTTATTTTCTAATATTTTTCAATGGCTTTAAAAGCCCCACTTAGTAATTTAGGTAGGGTCCTTATAAATAACATAGAGAAGCGTATACTAGCATTACAGCTGCACTAGGAAGGAGTCTAATATAGACGTCTGATTGAATGAGTGAGTTTGGGGTTGAGAGCTGAAAAGGGTTAAGCGTTGTTCGTAATAGAGTTAATGGAAGGACATGAAATGCAATCATCATTGACATATACTCATATTATAGAACTTAAAACAGTTGCTGATACCACTACCACACAACCTTGTTCTCATTATTATTCCCGCGATATTTTGAAACCGCTGTAGATCCTTTCTAGAAATCTGTCAAGCGACGCGTACACGACAACGGTATCTTGTCTCCTCAGCCCTAAACCCTGAACCGTAATCTTAAACCCTGAACCCTAAATCCTAGACCCTAACCCTGAGAACCCTTAACACCCTAAACTCCGAACCGTCAGGCCCGAAGACAATCTGAACAACCTCCCGCAGTGGGCCGCGTCCTTGGCGCAGCAACTGCCAGGGTTTCGGGGGAAGGTGTAGGGTTTTGGGGTGTTCGAGCTCCTTTTAAGTTGAAGGATCTTTGGGGGTCTCTTGAGAGGGTGTTTTTCTTAGTAGCTGAGTGGATACACTTCACACTTTTTGGGGTAATGTTACACACTATAAAACTAAAAGTGTACACTTTTTGGGGCTTATGAACTCAGCAACTAAGATTTTTCTAAGGGAGCTATGAGGGTTCAGGGTTTAAAGGGCTTCGCGCTAGGTTAAATGCAGGTTTGAAAAAATAACGTGCCGTGACAGTTCGAAAAGGGGTTTGGGGTATATATGTTATACTATATAGTACCCGACTAAGTTTAATGCGTTTGGTTTTATACGTAGGGCTGCGCATGCCACTTGGGTGCTTCCAGCACCAGAGGTCTACCCTCTTCGAGTTTGCCCTAAATGGTCCAGGTTACTACCGGCGCCTAAACAACAACCAATATCATTCTCTGGGGTCCTTCATTTACTTCAACTATATAGTAGAACCCAAAACCTTAATTCTATTTACAAGGCCCGTATGTTACACAACCCGACTCGCTGAAGCCAATGTGGCTTCTGCCAGACGTCGTGTCGAAGTGTTGAGGTTGCTGCTTCAGGCAGGTGCCGAGAAGGATGTGGCGGACAACAGTTGGCGCACGGGTTTAATGAATGTAGAACCCTTATAGATCCCTGTATAGGAACCTTTATACTTTATGGATCCCTTTACAGGAACTCCTAAACGCTTTAGAAGGGGAACAGGTGTCGGTCTGTTGTAGTGTCTCTACGCGGCGGAGAGTCGGGTGCATCATTCGTCGCGGCCGTGGTCTTGGCAAATGTACTTTCAGCAGCACTTAGCATACGTGTCTGCGGGAAAGGATTTTTTGACGATGGCTTGAGCTGCGTGCAGAGACTGCTCTTCTTTCAACTCTTCTTTCTCGTACAGAGCATGCCAAGGACAACCAAGCTAGAAACCCAAACTGCAGTCTTTAAGCCCCGAGGCCAAAGCCTTCAAGCCCCTGCCCCCGAGCCCAAAACTGCATAGCCCCATGTTGTGGGCCCTCAGCATACACTGTTGGAACCTAGCACCTTGTACGGATTTACCGTGAACTTTTATGTGTATATGGGAATTTCCGAAAATGGGGGACCCTAATGTATTACCCCAAATAGTAGGATCGCTTTTATAAGGACCCCAAAATATGGTACCCCTAGTTTTGGGAAACTACCATTTCATGTGTATATAGAAAAGTTATATGCCCGGAGTGAGGACCCCTCCTGTGGCTGCCGCACTGCCCCACAGTGGCTTGGCTCAACGGGAGACAATTCAATCATTGTAAAGTTTTGCGTTTGGCGCTTTTGTCTTTGGCCGTCGTATTTTGAGGCAGGATTTAGGGAGTTGCGCTTGCAGCTTTGAGTGTTTGGGCATGTTGCTTTCTCAGGTGTGTGCGACCCCACCGCCTTATCAGTGATCAGACCCTAACAAGCCGCTTAGAACTTTAAAAGCCCCAACCCTGAGATCTTGTAGAGCTTTAGAAGCCATCGTAAAGCCCAACTGGTCCAAGTTCCAATCTGTTAGGTTCTTAGAAATTCGATATGTGGGCCCCCAACGTGCATCAGGGTTTAGGGTTTAGGCCTCACTACAACACTAGAACTTGGACCCTTTGGGATACCTTGTAAAGCAGTACCGGCAGTACCTTCAGGTTTACAAATGATCTGTACGTCTGGTCTTCGAGACACCCGCGCTAGTTCTCCTAAAGACGCCTGAATGTTGACACACTCCATTCTCTGTAGGCCCCTGATCAACAAAAAAGCCCACTTATGTTTAAAGGCTTCAAATCTACATAAGGGGATCGTATATCCTACCCATAGGCTCCATAGTAGTTCCTTTTGGGGGTTATCTTATGGGATTCTAAACATGAACCCCAAAAGGAACTACTATGGAGCCTCTAGGTAAGCACTAAGCCCCCATTTCCCCAACCTCTTTGGCATTGCTTCGCAGGTTGAGGATTTCTTGTTTCGAAAAAGGCCACCACAACAGCTTAGACCTCCCAAACCCTGCAACCCTAAACCCCCAAAACCCCAAATTCCCTTAAACCCTAAATCCTGCACCCACCCTAAACCCTAAACTTAAACCCCAAACACTAAGCATCACTTAGCGCCCCGAGCTCTAAACCTCCCCAGCATTCCGCTAGGCCTTTTAACGTAAATCGTAGGTTACTTACCAAACACTAGGTCGGTAGGTACCACCCCCTAAACCCTTCAACCTTTAACCCTTAACCCTTGAACCCTAAGCCCTTGAACCCTGCACCCTCAACCCTGGGACGCCCCACGCCCCCTAAACCCAGTGACCTATGATTTCGGCAAGCGGAGTCCTACGAAACAGTAAATCATTACCGACGACAAAGGTCGGCAAGCTGCCTTCGTAGTAGAAAACCGAGCTTCTATGATCGGATATAGGGTTTGGGGCTTGGGGTTTAGGGTTTATAGGGTTACGGCTTTGGGTTTAGGGGTTTCTATTAGGGCTTAGGGCAACTATCCTTTCATAGGTACCCTGAAAGGATCCCTTTAGAGGAGCCCTTAAAGGACCCCTTAGAGGAGCCCTTGTACCTAGACCCCCCAATTACCCTCTCATACACCCCAAATACCCACTACCAAAAGCCATAAGGACTCTATTAAAGGATCCCTTAAAGGACCCCTTATAGGTACTCGTAAAGGAACCCGTTAAAGGAGCCCTTGCAGGACTACTTAGCAGAGCCCTTCTACCTAGACACCTGAATCACCCTCTAATGCACCCCAAATACCCATTATTAAAGGGCATAGGGACTCTATTAAAGGGCCCTTGGGGGGTCCTTTTAGGTACCCTTACAGGAACCCTTTAAAGGGGCCCTTAAAGGACCCCTAGAAGGAGCCCTTTAAAGCTTAGGAAGCTTTTAGTTTGAGCAGGTCGGTGAGCTACCTTCTGCCAGCAAACTGTGCCGGGGAGCCTGGAGTTCCTCAACGGCCTCCTTGACCCCAAATAACCTACCTTTTTATAGGGGCTTATAAAAGGAAAATCATAATAGGGAACCTTAAAAAGGAAGGATTTATACCAAATAACCTACTTTTGTAGGGACTTATATGAGGAAATCATAATCGGGAACCTTAGAAAGGAAGGATTTATAGGTTCCAGGTACAGTGCAGTATAAAGGGGTGTTATGCGGCTTTATAGAGATTTGCAGGGGCGGGGTCCTCGGGTTCCTCAGCGAGACTTGGATCGTGGTATAGGTTTCTTTTATTTAGCGAGGGTTTAGGGATTTCTTCCAGGTCTAGGGCTCTGATGTTGGTGGGTTTAGGGTGTCGGGGCTCCACAAGTAGGTTCAGAGAGTTTCTGAAGCTATGTGGGCTTAGAGCGATATCAGCGTGGAGGGATCTAAGTAAATATAGAGTTTCGTGCGCATGGGTTGGCAGTATGGCCTTGAGGTGAGCGGGCTTTAGACGCTTGCAGAGAAGTATAATGGTTCTTCTGGGTCTCGCGGGTTCGTAGGGGTTGAGATGTTTGGCAAGTTTCCGAATTACACCGCATTTTTTGGTGCCACTTATTTGTTCTGCCTTGTATACGCCCAGGTACAGCAGGGGATATCAAAGGGTTCAAGTGGGGTCTAGCAGTTTCCATCCAAGCATGACAATGAGTTGACTGCTTTGTTTGTGGTTGCTGGGTGACGGCTGTGTCGACGCCGAAGCCGAAAAAAACGCACGTGCCTAGGCCCTAAATCCAAGTACCCTAGAGTCCTATACTACCCGAAATCCTCAACTCCTGGACCCTGAACCTCAATCCTAAACTCTAGCACCCTAAACCCCCAAACCCTAAGCCCTATCCCCTTAAACCCTAAATCCCTAAATCCTCAAAACCCTACACGCTCAAACCCTAAACCCCTAAAGTCCTGAACCCCAAACCTAATGGACAGAAAGCCCTAGCTAAAGAAGATCCTTCAAAGCATAGTGACCAAAGGGTCCATACACACGGCAATTACATAGAATATGCCCCAAAAGACCATTCTCATCATGGTTTGGGGACCCTAATTCCCTGCTCGTAGTATATGCGGATGCATTCGGCATCCGTACGAACCCAAATCCTTATTTTGGACCGTTAGTCTGAGATATAAGGGACTCTACCCGAAGCCCCAAACCCTGAAACTAACGGCCCATACCATCGCGTGTTCGCTACGTGTAAGGCCATGGACGACCCAGCAACCGCGACAAATGCATAGCCGACGCATGTGTTCGCGAAGCTCGCCAGTGGCCGGTCCGACTGTCGTCACGAACACGTAAGCTGAGGCATACACTGGCAGAATGCTCTCCTTGCTGTGAGACTGGATGAATGCAAGGGACACCGGTCGGGACCCTCGCACAGCCCGTAGCAGAACACAACTTCGCGCGAGGTCGGCTGGAGGTGCTCCAAGAGAACATGTCGCAGGTCTATGGCTTCCTGCTCACCCAGGAGACACGTTCGGACGTCGAGCATTGGGTCATGATGCGGCAGGGGCCGGAGCTACGACATGTAGCAAGGAGTCGAGGTTGATCGAGATGTGCATGCGAAGCATTCTCGACTCAACCCCAAAACCCCGAACCCCACACCCCACCTAAACCCCCAAACCTAAAACTAACAATCCAAACCCACAGACCGTCTCAGACCCTTAAAACGAGCCGCGAATTCCCAAAGCCCCCTTAGTAAAGGAACCCTGAAAGGAGCCCCTTAGAGGAATCTTTGAATGGTTCTATAATGCAAAGGCTCCGTGCAAGGGAATTTCAGGTGACCCCTACGACCTGCAGTGCAGCCCTGAACGGTGGAGACTTCGAAGATGAGAAGCGCCTTGGAGTGCTAAATAGGAATTCCTTGAAGAGTTTGTTTTTTTAATGGTTTTGTAGGGGTTTCTGGCTGTTTCTGGTTTAGGGCTATGCGGGTTTCGGGCTGAATACTTGGACGGTCGGGGGACTTAGCAAAAAAATAGTTGAGTTTCATAATTCCAAGTAGGACCCCTTTTCGGGTACTTATATCTCACTATTTCTTGCCTACTTATTGAAATTGCTTCATAAAGACCCTCCAAACCTGGTTTAAGCGTTTTGTGTGTTGGGGATTTAGGGGTTAGGGTTTGCGGAGCTTTTTTGGGTTAAAAATGCCTTTTTCGGGTTACCTCAAAGGTTTTATGAAGGTAATGTACTGATTTTGTTTTGGGGTTCAGGCGTTTAGGGGTCTAGGGTTTGGGGTACTGGTTTGGGGTGTACCTATACAGTATGTACTTACGCCTCCAAATACCTATATAGGGACTACCTTAAGGCTTAAGTATATACTATATAGGCACATTGAGCCTTTGGGAAAACACCTCAACAAACCGATAGGGGTTTAGTTTAGGGTTAACGGTTTAGGGTTGAGCACCTTTGTTGGGATATCCTACAATTCCCGTTTCAAGGTAAGTCAAGACAGCAGTGACACGAAGAAGCTTGAGTTTTGGCGCTGTTTGGCTCTTCTAGCTTAGTCTTTCTTTGAAAGGTTCCCGGTTATATAGAGGTTTAGGGTTCAGTGTGTGGTTGTTTTTCGGTCAACGGTTTAGGGTGCTGGTTTTATAGACGGGTCTCGTTGTATGTTACAGCCTGGCTATGGTTCAGGGTTAATTAGGTTTGCGGTTTAGCGTTTCGTCCGAGATTCCGTCGGGTTTAGGGTTTCGTTTCAGAGTTTAGGGTTGGGTACTGCCCCCACTCAGTAACAGTTGGATTAGGACCTTAATAGTGGCCCTAGTATAGACTGTTACTGTATGGGGGGGGCAACACCCAAGTTTAGGGCATCTGTTTTGGGGTGTTCGATTTGCAGTTTGCTTAGGATTACTGGTTCGGTTGCAGATCGCTTAGGATTTGGGAGCCACTTTGCGGATCCACATTGTAGAGCATGACTCTTATGCTAAGCTACCCCAAAACAAACCCCAAGCCCTAATCCCAGAACCTTAGACCCTACACCCCAACCTCTCCAAACCCTAACCCAAGCCCTAAAGTGTCAAATGGATCCTCATGTGGAAAAACAAGAAAAAGGTATTTCCACGAGTTGAAGATGGACAACGAGATTGTCCTCGCCTCGGCTGTGGGCTGGAACACAAAGAGGGTTCTTGAGGTTTTGGGGTTCAGGTTGTGCTTGTTTGTTGGTTAGGGTGGTTCTATGGCATAGACGGTTGGGGTTTAGGGTTTAGGGTTTAGGATTCTATGGTTTATGTTTTTGGGTATAGCGCCCAGTCTCACGAGCGTTGAGGATTTGCACCTTTCGGTGTTCATGCTGTTTAGGGCTCAGTGCTTTGGGGGGTAGAGCTTAAGGTTAAATATAGCCTTTCTGAAGCGGAGGCTCTTGAAACCTAAGCCTTAAATTGCCTAAGCCCGAAGCTTGCCGACAGAGACGCAGTCCGAGTCATTTGGGTCCAAAACCCCTTCATGACAGGCATACTAGCAGAGTAAGTGACTTTAGAATTTTTCTGGGTTCCAAGATCCTTATAGAAGCCCGAAGGATCTAAATTAGAGTACCCCCGGTAATGCTTTATGAAAAGAGTGCCGGCATCATCGCCGCCCCTTCCCTTCTCAAAGAAAATTGCGGCCTACTTGAAGGTTCATGGGTAGTTATAAGTAGGCTTATAACATGGCCTATAAGTCCCCTAACATGATTATAACTATAGTTATCCTACTTTTGAAAAGCACACAAACAACCTGCATAAGGATGATCCTTCAAGGTGATTCGCTAAGCCTGTCCGGTCGGTATGGACAGTAGACAGCGATTCTCATAGGATCCCATCCCAGACAGTGTGCTTGAAACCCAGGATTACGGCACAAGGAAGTTCGAGCAGATTCCCATAGGATCCCATCTCAAAGATTTCAGACAAGGAAGTTCAACGAGTCAAGGGTAACTGGCCGTACTTCGGGCTTTGTGGTACTGGCATAGTGGGACTGACCAGAACATCAAGAGCCTCAGTCAACCTTCTGTGTCCACCCGGATCTTCCAATACCCCTTAAGGAATACACCTTAAACTTTCTTGTGATCCTAGATATAGCTTAACCAAGGAACGTGCCAAGATCTGGCCATGCAACCAAACCTTGGCACAGAACTGCTGCAAAGGTCCATGAGCTCTCAGCTACGCGCATTTTCGACGTTTGCTACTGCGATGGTGCATGTCAGACAGCATCGAGTTGGCTCAAGGCCCCATGCGCCGCGTACTGGGTCTGAGACAAGTGTTCAGTCGTTCCATAGGGTCATTTTCCCGAACCTCCAAGGCTTTATGTACGACTTGATGTTGAATAATGCGAGATGCTTGAGTATGCCGGCTCCGGAAATCCATCCAAGCTACACAGTTTACCGTTTGCAGCCGGTTTTGGCCAACAGCCTAAGCCTTGTACACCCTGCAAGCCCTAATCTCTAAACTCTAAACTGTAAGCCCTAGTCCCAAACATCCCCAACCCAAAAAAACAGGTGTCGCATTGAATCATGGGCACACCACCCACGTCCATAACTTCATAGTACATCTATACAGCGCGAAAGTGTGTAGAGGCTTGGGGTGTACCGTAGGGTTTAGGCACAGTGTCGGGGTGTCGTTGTCTCCTTCAGGGAGAAGAAGCAGCGTAGTATGCCTAAATACTTCGGCGCAGAAGGAGACAACTACGAACGGCGGATCGAGCATCTTTATGGACCTTCAGGAAGCTGGAGAAGTGGATTGAACCAACCTATGGCTTGGCCCTAGCATTCTGGACTCTGTTTGTCCGCATTCTTCGGGCCTTTATGGGGCCAAGCACCCGAGCACCTCTTGAGGTTTAGGGTATAGTTTTTTGTTTTTGGTTTTAGGGCTTATCCTTTTGGGGCCGATGCTGAGCAGAATAGCATTTTGAAAAGCATCAGTACAGTGGGGCTCGAGATCTTGAATGCGCATGTCGTCGCTGCAATGACTGACTGGCACTTGTCTTTGTGCGACAGGCTGCAGCAGCGGATGCAAATGGGTCTAGATCCCAAAGGGTCCCACTACCTATAGGGGGGATACTCACTCAAACTGTAAGGGTAATTCCTATAATAGACACCCTACTTTCTACGATGTAAGTACTGAGGACCCTTTGGGAATCTCCTGAACCAATGAATGCAGACGTGATTGCCATGCCACAACGGGTGTACGTCTTAATTGCCAAGGCTCATGACATTGGGTCTTGACCCTCGGCTTGGTCAGGGTCCCTACAAGGCTCCACCTTACAGTACTCATACAGTTACAGGGATTGCTCGAAGGTCTACCAAGTATATACTATATGGGATATAGGGATTTCTTTAAGGAGCACTTAGTATATGTGCTATATGGGCACATGGAGCCTTTGCTTGGCGAAGTTGCAGGAAGTGGCCCTGAACTCCGCAAGTCCTAGGCCTTCTGGCCCGGATAGCCAAGCCTGAACCATGAATACAAACTAAGAACCCCAAGCTCAGTATCCCCCAAACCCCACAGCCCTAAATCATCAAACTCTCCAAACCCTGAGCCACTATACTCCAAACCGGCCTTGTAAAGCCCAACTGCACGCGATAATACTTGCCAATACAATCCCTGTTCAAGTTCCGTAGTAAAATATAGTTGTATATACTTATTTATAGTAGACCTCAGCACATTCTCACCAAAGGTCCATGCACTGTCGATCCGTTAAGTTAACGAACCCTCAAGGGATCCTATTCTAACTGCAAAAGGGCTACTACCTGGACCCCAGATAACCTACCTTTTTCCGGTTCCCTAATATGATTTCTTTGTATAGATCCTAAAAAAGATAGGTTATTTGGGGTTGAGGTAAGACATGAATATTAAACCGTCACACCCTAAAGACCCTCGTTCCGTTGCGAAGAGGTTGGCACCATCACGGTCTCCCGTGCAGTGACTGCCGACGGGCCCGTGCCGGCACAGGAGAAATCCACATACTGAAGTAGGGTTAGGGCTTCGGGTTGGTTGAATTGAAGCTTGGTTTGAGGATTCCCTTGGAGGGGTGCCTCTAAGTGTGATGAGTCGGCGTATATAGGGTTTGGCTGGGTTTGCAGGGTGTTATGAACTATATATTCAGATTCGGAGGGTTGACAATGCGGATGTGTTTTTCGCCGTTTCATTGTAGGTCCGTACGTTTCGGAACGACTCTTCGTGGTTCCACATCAAAGCTGTTGATGCTTAGAAGGGCTCCTATTTGGGGGATATATGTGGGGTTCAGGGTTTGGGATAAGCCTTCGCATTGCTTGGAGGTCTACTGCCATGCTTACAGACTTGCGGAGGTACAGGGTGCACGCGTTTAGTGTTTGGGTTCATGGAAAACCTAAACCCTAAACCCTAAACCCCCGAAACCTAAGCCCTTTACAGTGACCGCGTTTGCAGTTCTGGGCTTGGGGGTTGTGGGGGTTTAGGGTTTAGGGTTGGAGTTTGCCGGTTTTGAACCAGGACCTCTAATCAGAAGGGCCCCGTGTCCCTTTTTGAGTCAAGGGTTCAGGGCGAAGCAACCTGTAATCTCAACCTTGTACTAAGCAACACCTAGTAAACTAGGTGAAAGAGCGAGTCAGACAGCGAAACCCTAAATTCTAAAGTGTCCTCGGAGCTTTGAGTTTCAAGGCTTTGAACAAGTAGCAGTACAGGAAGTGCCACCTTCGAAAACCAGATCGTCCCTTAAATCCCAAACCCCCAAACCCTTGCAGAATCCTGCCATGATTGTAGTCATCATAGAAACCCTACGCCTAAACTCTGACATCGTAGCCTCACCGGTAGACCCCTCTACCGTGCACCCGTGAGATCGGGATACACTTGATGTAATATAGGGCCCTTGATCATTGTCATAGTCTAGTTAGATGATATGGGTAGTTCTCCAAGGATTTTGCGAGACTAAGGTTATGCAGAATTATATTGGCATATTACCATAGTCAACTTAAGGACTTTGGGAGTATATTCAAGTAAGGTTATACTGTATTGGTATGTACTCGGGCTTCTATCAGTGGCCAATGCCATGATCGAGCCACTCTTCGGAGACCTGGACCCAGGCGGGATGTTAGGTGGCTTTAAACAGCAAGAAAATCTATAATATTATATATATACATATGTTTACATATATACTTATATGTATATAGCCATACACTACCATTATGGAAATAGGTCTGAAAAAGACCATCCTTGTTAATCATGGTGATGGCGACTTAATTCCATAGTCGTAGTATGTAGTAGTATAGGTCGACCCTCTTAGCAAGCAACGGGTATGAAGTTTTGGGTTTGGTCTACGTTTCGTGCTCCTGGTGTCCTGGTGTTGTGGGCTTAGGCTTAAACTTTAAAGTTGCTGATTCTCCCGGTATCTCGTGGCTAAAAACCTCCAGCCTAAGCCCTAACCCCCTGAACCCTAAGCCCTAAACCCTAAAACCCGTAAACCTTAAGCCTTACACCTTAAAGCCTATGTTCGGGGGCCCTTGAGGGGTCCTTGGATGTAGAATGCTTTCAGGAAGGATGGGGGAGGCGTTTCCGTGGGCTCCAGGCAACCGTGAACTCTAGTAGGGGGTGCAGGGGTTTAGGGGTTTGTGGTTTAGGGTTTCCGGGTAGCTTAAAAATTGTATTCCCCTTTCAGGGTTCTAGAAGTTCTACGGGGATGATTGAGAGGGTTGCTGTGAGGGTTCTAACTTCTAACCGTGAGCTTCAGTAAGATGCTGAAATGAGCGAAGAGAACCTGCGGAATTCTCAGCCTTGTAGCAGCGACCCGGAGAAGATGTAGAAGACATCCCCCCCGCAGAAACGGAACCCTAAGTGTAAGATTCATAACCCTCATCTTCAGATTGAACTACCGCCTCGGCTAGTAAACCCTAAACCCTAAAACTCTTAGTAGAAGACCGTTGCAGGTGCAGCTCCCTCCAAAGTCTCCGACAGCACGTCTGAGCCACTGCCTCGGGTGGTGCTGCAAGGCATCTCCGCTTGAAGGGTCATGGGTAGTTATAAGGTATAAGTAGGGTTATAAGTACGGTAACCATATTTATAACCCATACTAGGGGACTTATAGCCCCACGTATAACCACCCATGAACCTTCAAGTGGTGCTGCAAGGCATCTCCGTTGAAGATGTCAAAGCACGGGACAAAGTGCACTACAACATGAGTCTCGTCCTATGCCAGTACGCGTTCAGCTTCCGATGTTAGTTGTCGTGCCTTCGGACGGGTTGTATGGGCTGTCAGAAACAGGAGCTTTGAGACCTAGGAACAACCAATGGATGTACAAGGTGGACCCTACTGACGCGACGCGCCTCATCTTGCGCGAAGACGCGCCGGAGCCGCCAGAAGACTACCGAGAGGCGCTGGAAAGATGCTCCACGCGGCACTGGGTCGATCGATTTCGTGGGCACTATCGTATCTTGGCCAATTCTGGATCGTTTTCTTCGTGGTTTGGAGTGTTTTGAAGGGGGAGCCTCCCACAGGGATCCATTGTTGCGCTCTTGGGCCCCGGCATGGAGTCGTGTATCTCTAGTGTTTTGCAGGGATTGTATACTTTGGTACATACTTCCGTTCGTTTTTTTGTGATCCATTGTTTGTTTGCCTCCGAGGTATCGTCAATGTTCCGCGCGAGCATACGACATGGATGAAAGAAGCCTCGCGACTGGCAGTGCAGCAGGCTGGCCGTCTACACCAAACCTTAACCTACCAGAAGCTACTATTTGGCAGCGCCCCTATAAATTCCATATTAGCTCCGGCTCGAGGCTTTCCAGTAGTGGAGCTGACGTCAACCGAACATCGAGACTTTTGTTCCCTGTGCAATGGTTGGGGATCCCCTTTTCTCTTCGCTGCACGTTGGAAGCACATTCGATGTTGTGGTAGAGGTCGTCGCTCAGGACTCACATGCAGCCTCCTTTCGCACATTATGGAACAATGAACACTGTCGCTGTCCTGGCAACTTCGAACTAGGATCTGTTGTCACGCTTTACCAGGTGCGGTATCAGGGAATGCAGGGCAGCATTCACTTTCTGCAGCTGCAGTCGAACACACAGGTGCTGCAACGGCCCTCGCTCGACTCACGATCTTTCATCGATATCATTGAGGTCTGTGCAGGGATTGGTGGCATTGCTTCAGGATGCAGAGCTCTGGGAGGCGACTGCCTGCTTGCAGTCGATCGGAATCATTTAGCATGTGAGACGCTACGCCAGACATCGACGCCGGTCGTGGAGGGGGATCTGGCTGACAGCCAGGTCAGACGTGCCATTCACACGCAGCGCCCAGCTACGCGCTGCTTACTAGGAGCAGGGGTGCCATGCCAGGGTTTTTCTCGGCAGGGTTTGGGGCGTGGGCTGCAGGACCCGCGTAGTGCAACGCTGTGTCATGTGCTGCAGCTCGCTTGGCACACTCAGGCAAGTGGAGTGGTGCTAGAATGCGTCAGTGAGATACAGCAGCACCCTGCTGCCATGCAGTGCATACAAGGTTTTGCTGCTAAGGTGGGCTTTCGCTTTCAACAGGTTGTTTTGGATTTGGCGCAGCAGTGGGTGTCGAGGCGCCTTCGTTGGTGGGCGGTCTTGCTGCCCTCGGATTTTCCAGCCTTGCACCTCCCGTCCTGGCCCACACGCGCTGTGCCACTCACCGTTGGCCAGGTCATCCCTGAATGGCCCGTCTGGTCCGAGGCAGACGAAGTTGAGCTGCTTTGGAATGACCGGGAGCAGGAAGCCTACAGCAACCCGTTATATGGCACTGAAGCACGCACCCTAGAAGCCTCGGCTCAGGCACCGACTGCCCTTCACAGCTGGGGCAATGCTCTTACTTCCTGCCCGTGTGGCTGCCGGTCTCAGCCGATCAGTGAGGAAAGCCTCCAGCTTCGAGGACTTAGGGGAATTGGGGTGCCATCCGTCGTTTGTTCACAGCAACAACGGTTTCTGCATCCTCGGGAGGTCGCTTTGTTGAATGGCTTGCCATCCGAGCATCCCTTACCTGCCTCCCCCAGGGCCGCTCTCTGCCTGATTGGCCAACTTAGTTCGCCAATGCAGGCCGTATGGATCTTTGCGCATGTTCGGGTATGGGCATCAGAGCACTCTGCAGTCAGCTCAGTTGAGCCAATGGAGGTCCTTGGTCGGTTCCAGGCTGAACTGCTGGCGTCTCGTCAGGACTTCTGGCTCACTCCGTCTATGCAGAAAGGCGGCTCCATAGCCATCAAAGGAGAGGTCTGTTCTACTGAGCTGGTTGCTCCCGGCCCGATCCGGGCCAGCGATCTAGTGGCTGCCGCCCGGGCCTCCCTGGCTCCAGGTTTCTTCTTGCGCGTTTTGGAGGGTGATCGGGTGCTGCGTCCACCTGCTTACCTGCATCCACAGCCTGACAGCCCCACCTACACAGTTCAGGTTTGCGCCAAAAGGGCCCGGTGCGATACTGACACCGCGCCCGTGCAAGCGGTTTCCTTTGAGCCTTTTGGGGCTTCGCCCCCTAGCCAAGCTCTGCAATGCCTCGCCACACCCCGTGGAAGCTCCCCTGCTTCAGTGGCTGCCTTCCCTTCCTCACCCGAGCCGCGTCCTTCTCCGGAGCCCACCCAGCTGGACCCAGTTCAGGCCCTGGCTTCCCCACTCTCCGTGGCTTCGTCTTACATGGCTCCTACCCCCACCGTGCCTGCGTCCGCAGAGTTTGCAGAGTGTCCTGCTGCTCCCTTGCAAGATGGTTGCACTGATGTCACCATCTGGTGTGGCCTGTCAGCTGCCATTGCTGCTTATGCTCCGCAGTCAGCCTCCCTCCTCCCTCCACGGGTTGCTAGCGCTCTGCTGCACATTTTGCATACCGACGGCTTCCTGCCGCCTGCCTTGGCCTCTGTCGCTTTGCTTCGTGAAGGCCAGACCATGCTGGTCCCATTTGTCGCCCAAGCCCATTGGACCCTGTTGGCTATACAGGTGACTGATGGTGCCGCTAAGGCCACGGTGCTCGACGGCATCCCTGGCCGCAACATAGAGAGCGCCAAGCTCCTTGCCGGGGCCCTGAGTTTTCTCAGCGGTCGCAGTCTTTCACATGTGCGGGAGATCACGATGTGGCATCAGCGAGATGCTGCCTCCTGTGGCGCAGCCCTATTGGCCCACGCTTTGCTTCTCGTTGCGAAAGGCGCCTGCGATGACCCTTGGTCTACTGCGCAGGCTTACCTGGCGGCCCTTCCACCTCTGCCATCAGACTTGATTGGCTGGGGAGGCTTATCTCGCGAGCAAGAACAGGAACTCGCTCAGCTTCTTGTGTCTAAGGGTGTTCCCGCGGACGCGGCCTCCTCCCGGCTTCAGTCGGCAATCACGAAGATCGGCCCCGGGCCACTTGCAGCAGCCCTGCAGCAGAAGAATGTCTGGCAAGCACTCAAAGCGGCCGGGTCTCGTCCAGGTTCCCTGTTCAAATGGGTTCAGCCAGAGGAGCTGCAGCAACACATTGAACGCAAGGCTCAGACTCGTTTCGGCACCGAGGTACCCCGCCCGCGAACCAAAAAGCACAAGCCGAGCAAGCCTGCCATCTCGGCTCCCCTTCACATTGACCCCTTGCAACTTCAGCTTTCGCCCGGCAGCTTCGTCTCCAAGGCCGGGGCACCGCTTGGACAGCTGTCCTTTGAGGATGTCGGGGCACAGGCGACGGGCGTTTGCTTCTGCACCGTGGCCCAGGCCCAGCCTTACATTGCACATGCGCAACACCTCAGTGTTGATGCGCTCGCCTTGGTTACTACTGCGGAGCTGGCTCCGGAACACGGGACGGCGGATGTGGCTCCTGTCCGGTACCCTGCCATCTTCTCTCCTACTCAGGAGGCCATCCTTGTGCAGGGCTCTCTTGTCCAGCTGGGCGATGAGGCGGTTCAACTGGCTGCCACTGATATCGCTGAGGTGGAGCATATCTCCACGGTGGTTTGCCGGATTAATGTCTACCGCGATGAGTGCAAGCTCCCCTGGGACAAGTTCGCGGAAGCACCACTGCGGCTTCTTTTGCAACATGTGCCGGAGTTTCGAGTGTGCCAGGGCACGGCCTGTGACTCCTCATGCTTGGCGTTCCACGCTGCTGTGGACGAGACGGTGGAGCACCTTTTCCTGGATGTCTGGGCCAGGCAGTGGAATAAGCTTGCCGGTGGGAAGACTAAGCCGCTTGCCGCGGAACTTTTTCAGGTCTTTGTGAGGGTGCCAGCGTCAGCGCTGCCACACGTGTTCCGCACTTCTCTGGAGGGCCTCTATGTTGAGCCCCGCGCCGCCGATGGCACAGGCCCACATTGCGCTTGGGCCGTTGTCTGGCTGCCAGGCCTGAGTCAGGCGCAAGCTAAGCATGCGCTCAAGACCACTGAACGGGCCATAGCACTAGCCCGCCTGGGGCACAAGTACGGTATCCGCACCCGTGACTCTGACGAACAGTCTGTTTTCGAACGCCTTCGGCCTCAGCATCAGTTTCTCAAGGTCCGAGTGGTGGCACGCTACCGTTTGCACCCGCTGCCGCATGGATTTCAGCGTCACAATCTTGTGCAACTGCTGCAACAGTGGAAGTGGCCCTGTAAGCCGATGCAGCCAGATCGTGGTGATGCAGAGGGTTGTGCATGGTTGGTAGGTGCTGCGACTGAGCCCCCGGCTCCTGCCCTCCCGCTTGGTAGCACTTTCGTGTTGGCGACAAAGGTCAAGGAGGTTGGTGTGCCGCGTTCCACGCCTGCTCAGGTTTGTGCATCCTCTCGCACCCGCAGGGCGTTGCTGATCGACGACGATCATGAAGAGCTCGACCCATGGGCGGAAGGACGTGATCCTTGGGCCACCGCCCGTCAGCCGCCGCAGCTTGCTGCCTCCTCCACCGAGACCGTCAGTAAGATCGCTCAGCTCGAGGCCGGACTCAAGCAGGACCTGCAGGACATTGTGCAGCGTAAGCTCGATGAGCGGGCTGCTGCAGCCCCACCTCCCAGATCAGGATAGGCGACTCCACGCTTTGGAGACCACCCTCACTGAGGTACAGCACCAGGGCCAAAAATTTGAGAGTTGGTTTCAGAGCTTCGGCACTCGGGTGTCCGACCAGGCCAGCCAACTAGATGCTCTCCGCAACACTGTTCAGGAACAGCAGGTTGAGCTCGGGCGGGTACGCACCGAAGTCCAACAGTCCGTGCAGAGCGCTGCCTCTACGCTCCAAACCAATATGACTGTGACCAGATGGCAAAGCAGTTGGCCGCGCAGATGGTGCAAATCCAAGGCCTTTTTGCTGACAAGAAGCCGCGCCAGAGACTATGCCTGCCCGGCCGGCGAAAAGGGATCTGCGCCGGGCCGAGGTGGAAGCTTGGTCCCTGTCTGTGGCTCGCATTCCTTGTTCTGCGATTCTGCTTCGGTGCCCTCTTTTCGGGCTCTTATGCTGCGGCTGCTTTTCTTCTAGTTTGGAGCTGCCCTTCTGTGGCGGCTGCTCGTTCCACCGACTTCCCAGCGGTTCGCTACGGTGAAGCCGACCACCCTGGTCCGCACATGGAATTTCTTGTCAGTACCAGCAATCCTTCTGGACTTCGTGCCAAGGAGCAATTCTACTCTGATTGGGGTTTTGGAGTTCATTGCTTCGCTGAAACTCAGCTTTCAGCTGCCACTCTGCCGAGCAGCTGCAAGGCCTTTCAACATTGCGCCCGTTCCCAGGGGCGCCATGCCCGTGTCCATGCCGGTGCACCGGCCCCGCTCCGGGTCAACAGTCAGTGGGCCGGCGGCTGGTCGGGGGTTCTTCAGGTCAGTGATGTGCCATGCCGGCCATACCAAGCTAGCTGGCCGTCTGGTCTCTTTGAAACGGGCCGGGTTATGATCAATCAACACTTCTTGAATTCGATGGCCATCACCGTTGGTACTCTTTACGGTTTTGCCCCTGGGCAAACTTGGCCGCAGGCCCGTGCCCACACCGATCAGTTGCTTCAAGCCTTCACTCGGGAGGTCGTTCTGGGCACCCGTGGCGTCCGCCTTATCTGCGGCGACTTCAACCATGACCAAGCCCAGCTTCAAGAGTGCCAACTCTGGCTCTCCCAGGGTTGGGTGGAGGCACAAGACTTAGCCTGCGCCCTATGGGGCACTGCCCCCCAACCTACCTGCAAACATGCCACGCGGCGGGATTACATCTGGCTCTCGCCCGAGGCCGCTGCCCTGTGTACCAGAGTGTCCCTGATTGAGGTTTTCCAGGAACACTCAACCCTAATCGCCTGCTTGTCTCTCCCTCGCGATGCCGTTGTTGAGACTCGTTGGCCTCTACCGGCTGAGATTCCTTGGTCGGATGTTGCTCTGGAGGACTGGCACCACGCTGTCTGTCATGCGCCGGTCAACTCCAGCTTGGATCCCACACAGTGGTATGCCCGCTTCTCTCGGGCTGTTGAGCACAGCCTTTGCGGTTATGTGCCCGCCTTCCCCAATGGCTGTTTGCCTAGCAACTGTTTCGGCCGTGGCGCGCGCACGCGCCCTCAATCCTCAGCTACCCAAGTGCGCCCTCCCAAACGCAGCCGCGACGGTGAGGACCAGATGCTACACACGGGTCTGGGCGCCGAGGTCCGCCGATGGTTCCAGCAGCTGCGTCGCCTGCAGTCCCTGATGCATGCGACCAAGGCTGGGGCCCCGGCTACTGCTGGAGCGCAGCTCTATAGAGTCGATTTGTGGCGAGCCATCCTGCGCGCCAGAGGCTTTCACCGAGGTTTCCCTGACTGGTGGCGCCGCAGGCATGTGCAACTTGTGGGGAGTCCGCCCTCACTTCCGCATTTCGTCCCTGATGCGGCCACGGCCGCACTCTGACTTTCGAGAGAATTACCGTAAGCTGGAGGCTTGGCACATGCGCCGCCGAAATCAAGTTCTGGATGCCAAGTACGACAAAAGCCTCAAGCAGCTCTACTGTGAGCTCCGGGAGCCAGCCCCCGAGCAGGTTGACTCACTCACCGTCAACCGTACCTATGCCATTTTGGCAACTTCCCCCACGTGCGATCAGGTACACCTTGAGCATCCCCCTGACCTTCGTGGTAGCTCCAGATGGTCCGTCGATGGGACGCCCACCCAGGTCCTCTCTGTGGAAGATTCGGTGTGCACACTCGTGGCGGCCATTCCTTCCCCCGGCCAGGAACTTGAGCAGGTACAGACGCTCTCTTCGGTGGCCGATTTGCATTTTGAGTTTCATGAGCTTTGGGCTCCCCGTTGGCAGCAACACGCCTCTACCTCCGCAGCAGATTGGCAGCGCTTCCTGGACTTCGCTACAGCCTTCCTGCCTCAGCTGCCTGATATTGATGAATCCTGCTGGCGCAAGGCACTTCGGCACCTTAAAGTTCGGGCCGCACGCGGTCCTGACGGATGGGCTCGCGACGACTTGCTACGGCTGCCCTCCTCCCGCACTGCGGAACTTCTTTCCCTGCTTCAGGGGATAGAGTTAGGCCGTCAAGCCTGGCCCCGTCAACTATTAGTGGGCTTCGTGTGCATGCTCAGCAAGCGCAATGGCAAAGTGGACACCCAGGGTTATCGGCCAATCTGTCTATACTCTGTGATCTACCGGACTTGGGCTGGCATCCGCGCCCGTCAGGTGCTCACTGCTCTGCGCCGTCTGGTCCCGGATGGTCTGTTTGGCTTTGTTCCGGGACACGAAGCCACGGAGCTTTGGTTCACGCTCCAGCTTGAGGTCGAGCTCAGCTGTCAGGGGCAAACGCCGCTCATGGGTCTATCCACGGACATTGTTAAGTGCTTCAACAATTTGCCGCGGCTGCCGTTGCTTGCTTTGGCTTCTCAGGTGGGTTTTCCCTGGCGTCTCCTCGCCCTTTCTTCAAGGTACCGAGCGCAGGTTTCTGATACGTGGCCAGGTCGGCGCTGCCATCAGGTCTACCTCCGGATTCCCTGAAGGATGTCCCCTCAGCCCCGTGGCTATGGTCCTGGCCGACTGGGCCTATCACACCTACATGCAGGTTTTTGCGCCGTCTGTGCGCTCTTTGAGTTATGTGGACAACCTCGCCTGTGTTGCGCACTCCCCGGCCTCTCTGGCACACGCCTGCAACCTGGTTCAGTGCTTCATGGACCTGCTACGCCTGCAGCTGGACAATTCCAAGACTTTTGTTTGGGCTACACAGCCTGCCTGCCGCAAGGCCATCACAAGTTTTGGTTTTCCTGTGGTTGAAGCTGCTCGTGAACTGGGCGGGGTGCTCTCCTTCGGGGCCCGTGTCCGCAATGCAGTGGTGAAGGACAGCTGTACTGCGCTTGCTCCCGTTTGGAAGGCAATGCGCAAATCCCGTGCACCAGGTTGTCTGAAACTGTTGGCGCTTCCGGCCAAATGCTGGGCTAAGGCGCTCTGTGGCTGCTCGGGTGCCCCTTTGGCCGAGGCCACCATCCACCGGCTCCGCACGACTGCCACCGCCGCCCTCGGCATCCGCCCAGGCGGTTCTTCTTCCTTGCTCCGCCTGAGCCTGTCTCATCCTATGACGGCGGACCCCGGTTTCTATGAACTCTGGACTTGTGTCAGTGAAATTCGGCGGATGGCTGGCAAAGTGCACAACTTCCTGCTGCTTTGGCAACAGTTCTCGGCCGGCTTCGACGGAGCTCGACTCCACAGCCCGTTCACTAAGTTGGGGCTTGTCCTCGCTAAGGTGGGCTGGAGCATCCCACAGCCACCGCTTTTGCTTGACCATGAGGGCCTCATGCATCACTTCCTGCTAATACCGCGAGCTCTGTTGCGGCGGTTGCTGGAACACGCTTGGCTGCAGCACGTCGCCCGCTCGCACCTTCATCGGAAGACAATGGCCGATTTGGCCGGCCTTGATGTCGCCGTACTCCGTGCCGACTCTTCGCGTTTGTCGGCTCTCGACGGGGCCCGCGAGGCAGCCATCCGCTCCGGGGCTTTCTTGTTCGGGCACCAGCACTCCTACTATGACCTGAGCCAATCTGGCGACTGCCCCACATGCGGCGTCCCGGATACTGTCGAGCACCGTATCTGCCATTGCGTCAATTACGCCGAGGCGCGCAGAGCGCACCAGTGGGTCTGCGACTTGTGGCCCAATCTGCCCGCGGCGTTGACACACCACCTGCTCCCGGCGGCCAATCCTCACCTGCCGCGACTCCGCCAGCTACTGCAGGGCATTGTGGATACTACCGGGGTCTTTTTCGGTTCAGGGTTTGGGCATGGTTGGCAACACCTGTTCACTGATGGTTCCTGCGTGGACCATGACCATCTGGACTTTGCGCTGGCCGGCTGGGGCCTTATACATGCACAGACCAACAAGGCGTTGGCATGTGGTGCCCTCCCTGGCATTCATCAAACCGCACCCCGAGCCGAAATCACGGCAATGACCGCAGCGGCCAGGTGGGCTCTGCAACATGATTTGCCTTGCTTCGTGTGGTGCGATGCACAGGCCGTCTGCGATGACGTGCATCTTCTTCAAGATGGCGGCGACCCATCTGGTTTCGCTGACGCTGATCTTTGGCGGACACTTGCAGCGCTGCTAGAACAGCTGCCCGCTTCGCGATTTCAGGTTCGGCATACTCCTTCACACATGGACCAAAGGCTCACGGACAGCCCTTTGGAGGATTGGCTGGCGCAACACAATGCTCATGCTGATCTACTGGCCGGCCTCTGTAACCGGAATCGGCCTGCTCTTCTGACCGAGGTACATGCCGCCGCGCTCCGCTACCACAGGCGGACTTTGGACATTGTACGTGCGCTGCGCTCTATCTTCTTTGCTGTCGCGGGGCATGCCGCACCGTATCTGGGACCGGGTCCTGACCCTCAGACCGAGGACGCTGAAGCTTTGGTTCCTTCACCAGGCTCGCTTCCGCGCAGGCTCGACTTGGAGGAAGCGCTGCCGCTCAACTGGCGGTCTCTGCTGGAGTCGGTCCAGTGTGGCCTTCCACAGAGTTTCCTGCAACAGCTGTGCGATTTTCTGGTCAGCCTGGACACGGAAGCGGAGGAGGCCTATGCCTTGTCCTGGCTGGAGTTCGTTTTCCTGTTGCATCAGAAGGGCAGCTACCCGTACCCTGTGTGTGATAATCATGGCAAATGGCTCGACCCTTCTGCGCTCGTCTTCTCACCTCCGGAACACACGGTAGCTGTGCGGCTTAGCTTGGTTCGACGGGCAATGCGCCCAGCTTTGCGATGCTTGGGGCTTGAGCGCATTTGTATTAGTGGTATTGATCTTTCTGATTTGGGCGTCAGGTTCGCTCTTGATGGTGTTGTTCTTGGTGTACGGAACGCTCAGCTCCTACGAGCTCGCGCTCATGTCGGTCACTTTGTGCAGGGTCGAGCAACTGCAACTAAGCAGATTCTCGCCAGACCGCTTTGAATTTCACCCCGAACTCTGGAGTCATCGCTGCGGTCTGCACTGCGTCCGCCGTGCAACCGCCCAAGGCAAGCGTGAGTTATAAATTCCATATTAATGCGAACAATAAGAACCTGCAAGAAAGTATGTTTTGGCAGGTTGAGGAAGGACCTAAAGAGTCCTGAATCTGACTCAGTAGCTACCACCAGTATTCTTGTCAGGATTCCATACTATATTCTTATACTATAAGATACCCCAAGCCCTTTCGGAATTACTAATCCCCTGTGCATTATGTAGCAGGTTGCTGGGTAATTAGTGGGTCATACAATGTCTAGTCAGAACTCCTCAAGGCTCCATGTGCCTGTATTACAGACTTCAGCGTTAACGTACTCATATAAGGACCTACTTTAAGGCCGAGCTATATGGGTGGTTGTCAACATTAGGGTCCCTTTTTGGGTACCCTAAATAATAAGTGCCGTATACTATTAGGGACCCAAAAAGGGACCATAATTTTGACAACCACCCATATAGATACATGGAGCCTTGGCAAGTATGGGAGCCGCTGGGCTTCTAGGCTGGCTTCTCGCCCCTTTTCCGGGACGATCTGGAGGCCGCCGTCGCCGACACGTCCTGCGGTGATACCTTTCAGCTGCTTGCGCAAATCTCTCGGCCCTGAATGTATTTATGTATGAGTTTAGGGTCTAGGCAATGGTTCTCCAGGCTTTTACTAGGATTTTGATGACTTGGTCGAATGGACTAGGATCCCCAAACTATTTTAGTCCTTCCGGTTTTCCGGAGGCCAAAAACCACTCCAAAGACTAAACCCCTAACAGCCCTACTAAAATGCTCTATAAAGCACTATGAACACTAAACCCTAAATCCTAAAACCCAAAGTGCCCCAAAAGGTGCTTTCCCAGAGACTCCGGTATCCCTCAACTAAGGAATATACCCTTAAATTATAGTAGAATCCCCAATATGATTTAAGGTATATTCCCTAATTCCGTTATAGATCCCTTTTTTGAAACCCTTTAAGGATCCCTTATGTATATTCCTTGATTTAAGGGACCTTGGAGTCTCTGGGTTCTTCGGTGCTTCAGGTCCCGCGATCCGTCGAAGCCGAGCAGCTGCTACTTCGTCCGCACGGAGCGAGTGAGCCTCAAGGCTGCCGGGGTTTAGGGTTTAGGGCTAGGGGTCCTACCATGAAGTAAGGTATATTCCTTGATTAAGGGATAGTGCGTCAAGGATGCTGGGGAGTCCATGTTTAAAGTATCTGTATAAGGGTTGTATGAGGGATCTATATTGGGTCTAGAAGGCATCGATAAGGGGTCTATAGGGCTTCTAGCAGGAAGCTGAGGAGCCTGTTTTTAGAAGTTATGTGTGGACACGAGTCAGAGTTCTTGCTCATGATTAAATTAGTGTAGACCTCGGCTTAAATCACCCCCGCTCTGATTCGTAGGGATTATAGCAGGGATCGGAAGATTAGGGCCCTTCCACGAAATTCGACTTATGGTTCAGAGGTGTGCAGTACCGTGACGTACCGTTATTGGACAAGATCTAGTGAAGTGATTTGAAGTGAATGTTCAACATAGCATAATTATGCTGACTATAGAATAGTCGAGTATATCATAATCGAATCATACAACGAGCATACAGTTCTTTTACAGTATAATGTAATGTAATGCTCAGAACACCGGCCCAGTCAGGATGGAATGCACGGAGTGGGGCCCTACACCTCTTTGAAGTCGATCATCGAGTCTGCCGTGACAGCGCGTGGTGGGCACCAGGGTGTCTGGGTTCTTGTTATATTAGGGTTTAGGGTTTAGGTTAACTTATTTCAAGCTACCAAAACAGGGATCTATGGTAAATAACATGGTTTCCTTGTTATGGTAACTTAGAATACATCCTTTAACAAGAACCCAGGTGTGGACAGTGGCACGGAACATCTGAAGCTTTACCTGTTCCCTTGGAGAACCGACCTGGATGAGTTTCGTGAGTTTCGGGTCTTTGTCTCCAGCGGCCGAGTCACGGCCTTCTCGCAGCAGAAGCTCTATGCAATCAATCCGATTCTGGCGCCACTGTCTGAAGCTGATCGCACTCGAGTCGTAGAGAACTGGATCCGAAGGCTTCTGCCTTACATTACATCGACCGTGATCCCACGTCTGGAGGACCTAATGCTCAGCTTCGTCCTTGATATCGTCCTCCTCGGACCACCTGCTTCTTACAAGACTCCCAGCGACCCGGTCTTGAACGTGGATCTGAATTCTCCGGAGTTGCTGGAGCCCTACTTCATCGAAGTGAACACCTTCGGATTTGCTTACGCTTCAGGCTCCTCTCTTTTCTCCTGGGTCGAGGACTACGCACTGCTGTATGGGCTCGACCCTGGCATGGCCGATGGTGCCGTTGCTGTGAGATACACGACATCATGAGGCCATCATGGAAAAAGCCTCATCCAGAGGGATCTCCGCTATGGAGCTGCGGCTGCTGTAGGGGCCCGGAATAGAGGAGTTTCCGAACATTAGGGGTACCTTATTTTGGGGTCCTTACAAGAACGAACGTACTATTTAGGGCACTATATTGGGGTCCCCTATTTTCGGAAACTCCCATATGGGTGGTTGTCAAAATTATGGTCCCTTTTTTGGGCACCCTAAATAATTAGGTGCCGTACTATAACAAGGACTCAAAAAGGGACCATAATTTTGACAACCACCCATATGGGAGTTTCCGAAAATAGGGGACCCTGATATAGTACCCTAAATAGTAGGATCCTTATTATAAGGACCCCCAAATAAGGACCCCTTATTTTCGGAAACTCCGATATGAAGCCACAACTTCACAACCCAAGGCCCCCAAAGCCCCAAAGCTCCGGTTGCCAAGACCAGGAATCCAAGTATCCAGCTCTGGAGACGGTGAACGTGCCAGAGACCAAGGATTGGACTGGGCTTTGGAGTACCATACTTTAATACTTCTTTTCTTAAAGGAACCCTTATGAAATAAAAGTTTATACCTCTTTTCTCCCTGGTTACTTAAAAGCCCAGTGGAGTAGCCAAGGGACTTACTTGGAGGTTCATGGGTGGGTATTTATAAGTGGGGGTATAACCTTACTTGTAACTACCCATGAACCTCCAAGTAGAGCTGTTGCGAGGAATCATAAGAGAATTGTTATGATGGATGCAAGAGTTTTCGGCTGAATTGATCAATCCCTGTCCTGTCAACAAGAGAACTTTACGAGCATGATCTGCGACTTTCTCAAGCAAGGTGAAGTATACTCAATTACGTTGTAGTCCAGTGCACTCCTGGGAGTTTCGGAAGATGATGGAATCCTCTGCTTCAAGTCAGGTCGCAGGAGTTCTTTAGGGCTTAGGAGGGGTCTCTATGGAGTAAGTCAACAAGGTCACGGCTTAGGGTTTAGGATTATGGTTTTACATATGGTTGTGGGTTTATAGGGCTATGGGTTTTATGGCTATGGATTTATAGGGTTATGGGTTGATAAGGTTATGGAGTAACTCAACAAGGTTAGCAGGACCATTTACTCTTCCCCCGGACAAGGGTGCAGCCTACATCGGCCAGTCGCCGTGCTTTTGTTTGTGTGTGTGTGTTCCGGTGGGCTCGACATGATTTATCCTTGCAGGCCACGTGTGACGACTGTGGGGGGATCGATAGGAACCCGATTTGTGGGTTGTCCTGATCAAGGTCTTGCTATTTCAAGGTCCTTGTTATGGGTCCTGTATCTTTCCTGCAAAGCTCGGCTGCATAAAGCCTATTGTGTGGCTGGACGCTACCACTGTGCCACAGAAAACCTAGGCCCCAATCTCCAAAGCCGAACACTAAGGATCCATGTACTTATAGGGTTTCGTTAAAAATATCAGGTTTCTTGCGGGCTTTGGGTTCAAGAGTCCACATACGCATAGGCTTCCTTCAAGGTTTACTATAGGGTTTACTCTAGGTTTCAATAAGGGTTCTACAGGATTCAGGCTCTGTAAACTGTACATGGAAGTTTCCGAAAGTTAGGGTACCTTATTGCGGGGTCCTTTGAATAAGGATCCTACTATTTAGGGTACTATATTGGGGTCCCCTTTGTTTGGAAACTCCCACATAAACCCTTCAAGGCCTTACAAGCAGTATATGAACTGCAAACATCTTTAAACTCCATCAAGCTCTAGACCCCAAATAACCTTGCTTTTCCAGGGTCACTCATTACGAATTCTTTATCTAAGTCCTGAAAAAGGTTGGTTATTTGGGGTACCTATATAGTTTTTATCCTTAGGCCTTGAAGTACCTATTTAGGGACCCCTTTAAGGCCTACGTATCTACTATAAAGGTACATGGAGCCTTTGTGGGTTGGTTCTTTTGGGGGTTTAAGGTAGACCCTGGAAGTCCCAAGCCGGAAATATTTTTCGACTGTCCCGAAGAAGCTTGAAACCCTGAACCATGGACCCTAAACCCTATATAACTCTAGAAACCTACATCCTTTCGACTCTGAATTTAGGGTTTAGGGTTTAGGGTTGAACCAGAAACCCAAAACCTCAAGACCTCAAAGACGAGGCCGGGGGTGTTGCGGCTGGGTTCGATCCCCAATGACTACCCAGACGATCGAGGCTGCAGCTCTGGGAAAGGGGGTTTTCGTGTTTGGAGTTGTTTAGGGGCTCCAGGAGGATACTATCGGGGCTTTGTCGGGGTATTATGTGGGATCGATACGGGTATCATGGTCAAAACTTGGAGTGTGGGCTCAACTTAGACATATGGCCGATGTGATTGAGAATCCTTCTGACTAGTTAGGACTTCAAAGCTCAGGCAAAATACACAAACGGATCTGGGTACTTGGAAGTTCGAACGAGACTTGACTTGTCTGTCGTGCTGCGGAATTACCAAACCTTAACCACGAACCCCTAAGCCCTTTTTGCGAACCCTAATCCCCTAAGCCTTATGTTGTGTCGTTGATCAGCATTTTGAGGTTCGCGAAGTAGAGTAGGAAACCATTAGCCTTATTGGGCTACTAGAAAACCCCATATACTCCAACTGTTAGCCCTAGTAGGGCAAGAAGAGCACCAGAAGAACGAGGAAACAACACAGCACCGGATTCCTCGGCCAGTCCCACGGGCTTCTGGTTTTGGAGTGGATTTAGGAAGCAAAATACATCCAAAAAGGCTTTACAGATGCTGCTTCTTTGTATTGCCACGGCTTCGGGCCTTCCCCAAGCGTTTTATATGGCGTATACCAGAGAATTCCCGGTATCGCAAGCCCTTACCGCTCAGTAGCCAGCACGCTTGTACAATTCCAAAGCATCTAACCCCTCAGTGTTTTGGGCTAGGGTTTTGGATGAGCAATTTTACAGTGGTACTAGCGAGTCCTTAACCCAAGCCCAGGGAAACGCACACATCCTTCATCCTCGCAGCCTCAACCCAACCCTAACGTATAAGGCGAAGCCGCTTCAATGAATAAGTTTGCCTGCCGCTTGAACTATTACCTCGAAAATTTGCGGAACATAGCCGCAAACATAGCGCCGCAGGCGGCGTAACCAACTCCCTGCGCAGTGGCGCGCAGCTGAAACTGCTGCGGGACGACAGCAGCCAAACAGCACTTAGATTCCTTGTGCTTTTCTTAAATCATTCCTCCCAACCCTAAACCCTAAAACCTTTTGGGAAGGATTAATAGGCTTTAGAGATTGGGGCTTTTGTTCGAGATGCCTGCACCGGTTAAACCTGCAGCTTAGGGTTTAGGGTTTAAGGGCTTAGGTTTTAGGGATTAGGGTTGAGGGTTTAGGGGTGCAGGTGTTGGGGGTTAGGGGTTGGGGGTAAGTTGACAGCTTCGGTCTGCGCACGTGGGACTTTCTAAGCGAGGTTTTGGGTTCGAAGGGCTTTTGGCCGTCAGGGTCTACGGTGAATAAGTTTAGCCAGTCTAGGGTTGTTTCAGGTTTGCAGCTTGCCGGCCATTATCTTATAGAGGGTTCTCTTCATTACCGTACCTTACTTGGAGGTTCATGGGTAGCTATAAGTAGGGTAATAAGTAGGGTAACTATACTTATAACCCATATTAGGGCACATATAGCTACCCTAAAGCCTAATCCCTAAACGCTAAATCCCTAAAGAGCCCTTTAAAGGGACCCTTAAAGAAACCCTTATAACTACCCATGAACCTCCAAGTAGCCTGCAGGATGTCCTAATGACGAACAGGCTCAAGGAATATTGGCAAGGTTCCCCAGCGAGGGTTCCTGAAAAGGACTGCTTTTGGGGTTTGAAAAAGGGGAGTTTGGGGTTTGGGTGTAGGGTTTAGGGTTTTTGGGGTGTAGGGTTAGGGTTTGGGCGTAAGTCCCCCAGAAATTAAATCATGTTGTTTATAGTGTCATGGATTAATCTATCCACGACATCCACCAAGGCAAGGTGGTGGGGCGCCCGGCTTCTTCATCGAGGGGAGCCCTTTGTGACCACTTCGACGGGACCACTGATTAAGGGTCTCGGGCATCCAAAGCGAATCGGAAGGTCTCAGTGGTGCCCTTCTTGGTCCCCTTAAAGCTTTGTCATAGTTGGGTAACACTTTACTTTTTTATGGGTACTTAAACCCAATAAGGAATAAAATGTATATTTTTAATCCTATCCCAACCATGAACTAGTAAAGTTTAAAGGGTACTAGGGTCGGTTCTATAGGATTCCTGGAGGGAGAGACGGGAGCGACTCGTTCTTGTACCCGGAACTAAACAAGGAAACAATGGCTCCATCCAGTGGCCCTTCCTATAGTTTAGTGTTTTGGGTTAGTGTTTTGAAATTAGGGTTTGGGGTCTAGCTTCCTTTTCGGACACCCATCTTCTGTCTTCGTAGCTGCTTGTGACAGTCAGGCCCCTTAGAAGCCTTAGCAGCAGGGGGTCACAGAAATTTGGGAGCGGTAGCCTTGCAAGACTCGGGCATTTTCCGAAGGCTGAGGATAGGCTTGGAGGCTCAGGGATTTTGCTTGTCTAGACTTCAGGGCCTGGGGTTTAGGATTCTTTGGATCATGCTATCGGGGGAAGGCCAGAATCTTTGCTGAAGTTCTGTCCTAAGGGTCCCTGAATTGATATAGTATATGGCTTAGCGATATACTTCAACCCAAAGGTAGTTACAGTCCCTTCAAGCCCCAAGTATATACCCTAATTAGATCCTAAACCATAAAGCCAAAACCCTGTACTTGGGTTCTTCGGAAGAGTGTTTGGAGGTAGGATAACATATGAGGTACATGATACTATAGTTATAAGCTATAAGAAGGAACCTAGTTAAACCGGAAATCTGAAACTTGCTGATGAGCTTCCCATCAAGAGGGGCACTAGAAGCTGTGATGTCTTGATGGATTTCTCATGCTGTTCTTCCTATCCGTGCCTTGAAGCTAGGACTGCTGTCACAAAACCATCAAGTGTCCAATCTACCCCCCCCCGTGGCTGAGCAAAACCGGGTCTATTTAGAAGCTCAGGGTTGTGAGTTACACGAATGCTACGCCCACCCACACACGGAGCTCGAGCAAGCGTACCGCGTGCAAACGCGGCAGCGTGCCGTACTGGTACGCCTTGGGAAGAGGAGCCATCGCCACTTGCTTTGAGCCAAGTCGGATCAGTGCAGTCAAGAGGGTTAGGCGTCTTTTGGGCAGGAGTCGTGCGTCGACATCATCGACTGCAAACAGCAGTGCTCCGCTCGATGCACAATTGCGTGATACGGCATAAATGCCCACCTCACCGAACAGTATCATGTAAGTGT